>PVHP010006246.1:0-61350 GCA_004024765.1 Zapus hudsonius | reverse complement strand
GAAAAGTTTGCTATCTCTACATCCTTCCTACCACAGAACAAGGACTGTGGGTGTTGAAGTGGATACTATGCACAATGGATCCACATTTGCTGAGGAAGTGACCTGTTGTGTTGTTTCTTGAGTAACCACTTTCCATCCTGTGCTTTTTTTTTTTTTTAATCAAGGAGGAAAAGAACAAACTTTTGAAGGAGCGGCTGGATCAGTTGCATTTTGTCAATGAGCGGCGTTGTTCCCAAGCTCCTGTGTATGGCAGAGACTTGCTGAGGATTTGTTCCCTTCCTGGCAGAGAGAAGAGGCCTTGGTGTGGGTCTTTGAATGGCTGCCTTGGGAAGGGTGCTGAACCATTGAGCTGTTACATGTCGCCCTCAAAGAGTAAACACGGTCTGGTTTTGACATTGAATAAATGTCAAGAATCCCTCCAGGATGTTCTTGACAGGTAGGTTAGAGTGTATGTAGATAAATATTTTAACCTTTTGTTGTGTTCCTTCACTGTCCTACACCCCAGGAGTTTATTGATTTAACTCTTGGTTTTGTTTTATTCTGTTTTGTTTTTTGAGACAAGGTCTCATGTGGCAGTCTGGCTTCCAACTTGCCATGTAGCCATGGCTGGCTGTGAACTATTGCTTCCTGCCTCTATTTCATACTAAGTGCTAGGATTACACATGTGAATCCATGCACGAGTCACCATTATGGTAGTTTTTGTTTCTTTCTCTGGATTTTTTTTTTTTCTTAAGACACAGTCCTACTATGTAGCCCAGACTGGTCTTGGACTCCTGATCTTCATACTTCTGCCTCCTTCGTGCTGAGATTATAAGTGTGCATTATGACACTCTGCAGTTCTATTTTCTTTTCCATATTTTTTGCATGTGTAGGTGTGTGCTGTATGTGTGTGTAATGCATGTGGACAAACATGTTTATGTGGTCAGAAACTAATGTTGGGTATCTTCCTTGATAGTTTTCTATATTATTTTCTGTGGTAGGATCTTTTGTTTGAACCCATAACTCATTAATTCAAGTAGTCTAGCTGGATAACTTGTCACAGGGATTCCCGTCTTTGCCTCCTATGGACTGGGATTATAGGTGGGCCACCATGCCTACTCAGCATTCATGTGGGTGCTGATGATCTGGCCTCTGTCCTCATGCTGGCATAGCAGGTGCTTTATCCACTGAGTCATCTCTCTTGTTTTCTTCCTGTTTTAAAGCACAATCCCACTCTGTAGCTCAGTCTAGCCTTGAATTTATGATCTTCCTGCCTCAGCCTCCTGAGTGCTAGAATTGCAAACATGTGCCACCATGTCTGGCTCCTTTTTGGATGTTCTTCCCATTTGCTTTTACCCAAGTTGTCCCTTTGATGTCACCTTTTGAGGTCTACAGCTTTGGTACCAGAGGATTTTATTATTGGGTCCCCAGGCTTGCTTTTTCAGAAAACCATTTAGTGTGGAGTAGTTAGGAACATGTTCAGCTGATGCCCACAGGGAAGACTGTTCTGGTACTGGTGGTGGAGGTTAGCATGTGGTGTCAGGTTGCCTTACTGTCCTGCTATCTCCTGCAGGCCCCCTTCTAGTGGAAGAACACCTATAACATTTATAAGGTTCATGTCCAGGAGACCATGTCCTTCTCTCCACAGATTCCCATTGAGACTCTGGATCAGGGCCTGTGGTCTGATAAATGCCTTGTGCTGATTATTTAGGTCTGGGCTATTGGAAGTGGTCAGGAGTGGCTGTGAAGGGGGATGCTGCCCCATGGTGATCAAATCAAGTGTCTTTGCTATCTCTGGCCACTCACATTGCCATAGGGTTTTGTCCTGTCCTGAAACCTCACCGGCTACCAGAGGCTCCAAGATGCAACTTGGTGACTAACATATTTTCTGTTCCTCAGGGTGGCCTGTGTGATTCCTCCAGTAGTAGCTGCACCACCCTGTCTGTGGGTGGCGAGGCCACCTTCACTGTATAGAGGCAGGCTACAGGCTCTGAGGCAGTGCCTGAGGGAGCACACCGGCCCCTTCCACAGGCAACTACAACAGCTGACTGCGTTGCGCTCACTACAGTTTCCTGAGTTGAGGCTGGTGCAATTGGACTCAGGTATGGCAGATCCTGTTGACATAGTTTGTGGTGTAAGGTGCACTTGATTTGAACTATAAGACTTGATGTTTCCTTTCTTAGGGAAGTTGGAAGCTTTAGCAATCCTGTTGCAGAAGCTGAAATCTGAAGGACGTAGGGTCCTGATTTTATCACAGATGGTTCTTATGTTGGACATTTTAGAAATGTTCTTGAACTTCCATTATCTTACCTACATAAGAATTGATGAAAATGCCAACAGTGAACAGCGGCAGGTAAGAGATCACCTTGTTGTCACTTGTGACTCCATAGCATGACCTAGTGTCTCCAGTTTCAGGCCTTATTTCTTTCTTACTGCCGTTGAGGTGGTGGCCCCCTGCATGTCTGCCGTATTTGAGCTTTAGTTTGTCTCCTCCCTGGACATTTTATCACAAGTGCTTTAACCAGATAGGTATTTTATTTTAAGAGTCAGAATAAGAATTGATGATCTATGGTCACCCTAGGACAGTGCTATTACTTTAGGAGGTGGCTATAAAGCAAAGATGCAAGTGATGTTCAGACAAACTTATAAAGAAATGCAGGTTGAAATAATGTGCTCGTGTTTTCCTTAATACATTTGCTAAGCATATTCTGATTTAATCAGGCACAAAAGACCTTTGTCCACAGTGCTGATGGGAACCTAGAACATTCTAGAAAGCTTCATGGTAGGATGGGGAGATGGCTCAGTGGATAAAGAGCTTGCTATGCAAGCATGAGGACCTGAGTTCAGATCCTCAGGGCCCATGTGAAAGCTGGATGCATGTAGCAGATCACTTCTAATTCCAGCACCCAGAAGGCAGAGATGAGATCCCTAGGGTAAACTGACTAGCTAGACTCACACTCAGGAGGCAAAGACAGGATCCCTGGGGCCAGCTAGCTAGCTAGACTAACCAAATAGGCAAGCTCTGGGTTCAGGTGAGAGGCCCTGCTTAAGTAATAAAGTGGAGAGTGATGATTTGCCTGGCATTGGTCTCTGTGCTACAACATGCACATGGATACGCGCTTGTAAAACAAAACAAAACAATCTAGGAAGCCTTGTGGCATGAATTGCTAACTTCAGAGATGGGTAGATATCTAGTAATCCCTTTCCATTAATCTTAGCACAGTAGCAACAGTGTGCCACTGAAGGTTTATACACACAATTGCTTTCTGCAGACATGTTCATAATGAATCACACACAGCTTGGCAATGTCATCAACTAAAACTGTCTCCATAGGACAGACTATGAAGTCCTTATCAGCGATATTGCAGGACAAGCCTGAATTCATGGCCCCAGGGGTCCTCAGTGCAAAAAACAAGGTGCTGGACAGGGCTTGTGGTACCTGTTTTATGTTCCATAGCAGGTGCAGGTTTCCCACAGAGCACATATATACATTTATGTGGACATACAGACATGTTTGCACACACAGGCCTGAAAAGAGGTACTCTTATGATAAGGAACCTGTTTTTTTAGTGTAGCAGATTAGACAGTTTTTTCTTTTTTGAAGAAAGAGGGTTGATCAACTCTTAGTTATATTTTGGTATGAAAATAAAATTTGTATATTCTTTTAAAAGTTTGAGTCCCAAGTGAGTTTATAGTGGTTTCTGTATTTCCTCAGCCTTACACCAGGGGCTTCTTGCCTGTAGAGTGCCCTGGCATTGCCTGAGGATAAAGGAAAAAAGCACAGCTCCCTCCCCAGCAAGATTCTACTTTCTTGTGGGGCCTACAGACTGGGCTGACAGGAAGTGACAGAGTGAGCATTACCTCTCATTTTGTAATTGATATCTGTGCTGCCTAAAAGGGCACAGTGATGCTCTTGGTCACCACATACAAGCAGGAGAGGCACAGTAGATGCTACGTGTTGCTTTGTTTTAACAGGGGCCATGTGTTGCACGAACACAAAGCTGACAGCTTTGTTACAAAATAACTTGAATTGACAGATAATGCTAAGTGTCAAAGGTCTCCAGAAATGTTAATCTTAGCACTTTGTTTCTTCTCAGGAATTAATGAGGAGTTTCAACAGAGACAGGAGGATTTTCTGTGCCCTTCTCTCCACTCACAGTCGTGCCACTGGCATAAACCTTGTAGAAGCGGATACTGTGGTGTTTTATGACAATGACCTAAATCCAGTGATGGATGCAAAGGCCCAGGAGTGGTGTGATAGAATTGGGAGATGCAAGGACATCCACATATACAGGTAAATGATCGTCGGATCTGGCACTTGTGGAATGCAAGTGGTGAACTTCTGTGAAACGTGTGAGTGCAGAATGCATGAATATAGAAATGAAAAGTAGAGCCAAATTCAATATGCTACAGTGAAATTTTAGAAGTTTCCACCTTGTTTCAGGGTGGCCTCATCCTCTCTCTTCCTCACTCCAAGTGCTAGGATAAAGGGCTACCACGCCTCAGATACATTTCTTCTGCTGCTGTTTTATCTGATTTATTTATTTTTTTTTTTTTGGTTTTTCGAGGCCTCCCTCTAGTCCAGGCTGACCTGGAATTCACTATGTAGTCTCAGAGTGGCCTTGAACTCACGGCAATGCTCCTACCTCTGCCTCCTGAGTGCTGGGATTAAAGGCGTGTGCCACCACGCCTGGCTGTTTTATCTGATCTTGTACCTGACATTTGGTTGAACTTTTAATTAATTTGTGTGGCTTAGGCCTGTTAGCTTGCTGGCTTTCTATGCTCAGTTGTTACAGGTCAAATAGCAAATTTGAAAAAGGGAGATAGAGAAGGGCCCACAACATAGTTCTAAATTTCTGGGCATATTTATTATTGTAGCGTAATACTGGTGTGGATGTGACAGTGCACTTAGCTGTCTCTGAATGAGAAAATAGGACTGGATCACTGCTTTCTGCTTAGGACTACTACACAGTCCAGGTGGGCAAAGAATAAAGGATCTCTAGGTAATTTACCTAGAGGCATATTTTGAAGAAAGATAACAAGCAAAGTAAGTAGGTAAATGGTAGATTCAGATTGGTCTCACAAGTTGTAAAAAACATAAAGATGGAGGGAGTGAGCCTAGAAATATGAATTTCAATTCCTAGAGTTAAACTGGTATGAAAAGAGATCCAGCTTAGTGTGCTATATGAAGGTGTGCAAATGCCTTGGTAACAGAAGCTTTTGTTTGTTTGTGGGGTACAAAGGCAAGTACACACCTTCTTAAAATGAAAGTGCTCTGTTTTTTACCCTGTTGTAACCATGCTGAGGCATTTACCCCATGGTGTAAGGGTGCTCATTGCAACCATGTCCACATAGTCAAAGCAGGAACACAGAATGGCTATAATCGGGGTACAGTGGTACACTGGTGTGGAGCATCCAGTAAGAAAAATGAGTTCATTGGGTGCTTCATGCTGCTTAACAGGAAAGGAGGATGCAGGTATGCGAATGATGTGGCATACAGGTTGTGTCCTGCACTGCACACATGGTTTATGTGGTGTGGTACAAGCAGACAGCCTTTACACAGAATAGCTGAGAATATTCAGTGTCTGTTCAAAAAGTTTCTCACAAGCCGGGCATGATGGCACACGCCTTTAATCCCAGCACTCGGGAGGCAGAGGTAGGAGGATTGCTGTGAGTTCGGGGCACCCTGAGACTACATAGTGAATTCCAGGTCAGCCTGGGCTAGAGCAAGACCCTACCTCGAAAAACCAAAAATAAATAAATAAATAAAAAGCGAGACCCTACCTTGAAAAACCAAAACAAACAAAAAAAAGTTACTCACAAGCTGGATGTGGTGGTGTACTTACTCCTTTAATCCCAACACTAGGGAGGCAGAGGTAGGAGGATCCCATGAGTTTGAGGCCACCCGGAGACTACATAGTGAATTCCAGGTCAGCTTGAACCCACCCATTTAATGTGTGTGCCATCACATGGATATAAGTAGACATCTGCTTGTTACGTGTATGGAAATGGATAATGTGTTTATAAATCAAAGGTCAGTAAAGATGTGACCATGTTTCAAAGGTATCTCAGAGTGATTAGAATCCAGGTGATTTTTTTTTCACTCCTCATGCTCATATATAATTGAATTGTTTATACTGAGCATGTGTTGTTATGATCAAGACAGAATGGATTTCATTTTTCTCACATGTCAGTAAATTTACTGAGTTATGTATTCTGGATCATGTTGTCACTTCCTCCCATTGTTGGGTAGTTTATTTTATTTATTTATTTATTTATTTATTTATTTATTTATTTATTTGTCTGCATCTGGTTCTGTCGCACTTAGTCTATGATCCTTGATTGTTTATTTCTATCTGAGTTCCTTATTTAGGGTGTTTTTTGGGGGTTGGAGAGGTTGCTCAGTGGTTAAAGGCACCTTCTTGCAAAGCCTGACAACCCCTGTTCAGTTGCCCAGCACTCACATCTGTGATCTGTGATCTCAATGCATTTATGACAGTGGGAGGCAGAGCCAGTAGAACCCAAAGATAGCACATCAGCTAATCTGATGTTCCTTTAGTCTGTCAGTTTGTTTGCAGTGACAGGAGGTCTTGTCTCAAAAAAGGTAGAGCACAGATACCTTGAATTTGTCCTCTGATCTCCACATGTGTGCCTCATACACACAAACAAACAGGTTTTCATTTCTTTTCATTCCTGCAAAAATTCTGGTGTAATTGTTTAATTTGTGCTTTCTAGACTTTTAGCATTTCTCATCTTAGAAGTAAGTGAGCATCATGGGAAGATAATTGATTATGAACGGGGTTTGTACCTGCTACATTGTCTGTTGAGTGGGGGTAATATCCATAGCCAAGTCTTGCTTGAGCATCTTCTGTGGGTCTTATGGCTTTCAGGGGATAAGCAGATGAAAAATACTAATACATAGGTGAAAATGAGTTGCCTCTTGGAAATGTCTCAACAGGCAATTCAGGGAAGCAGTCATCTCTGCCTGTTCAGGTCAGAGAAAGCTTCAAAAAGGATATGTGATGATGAGTCCAAATGACTGAATTGAGACATTCCGAGGTTGAGAGTGGTGGAAGAAAACAGTGTCAGGCAAAGGGATGCCACATAGGGCAGAAGCTCATGGCTTAGATTGCCTGTTGAGCTGTCTGGGAGACTGGAGCCAAGATTAGAGTGGAGTTGAAAGATGGCGGGCCTCACACTTTAAAAAAATATTATTTATTTTTTAATAAGTAGAAATTTTGTATGTGCCCTTATAAGTTTTGATCAAAGTATGAGGCCTGCTTTCTTGATACCTATGCCTACTCTTGACTAATCTGCACGTGTCTCTGTGTATATATGTGTGTATGGATGTTTCAGGGCTTCTTGCCTTGGTGCAACTCAACATCAGATGCTTACATCACTTTTTGCATCCAGCTTACACATGGGCAGCTTGGCAATTAAACCTGGGCCAGCAAACTTTGTAATCAAGTACCTTTAACTGCTTAGCCATTATCCCAACCCCCTGCTCTTGACTAATTGTATTTCTAGATGACTTAACTGTCATTGTATCTGTTTGTCTGTTTCTTGTTTTTAGGCTTGTCAGTGGCAATTCCATTGAAGAGAAATTGTTGAAAAATGGAACTAAAGATTTGATCCGAGAAGTAGCTGCTCAGGGAAATGACTACTCCATGGCATTCTTAACTCAGGTATTTTCAGTATCTGCATTTACTAAAAATCCTCAGGGTGGCTGGGCTGAGGGGGGAGGATTTGTGGCTAGACTTGGTTAGATAGTGAGATTCTATCTCAAACCTCTGCCCTCCCCCCAAAAAAATCCCTCCAAAAAAACATGAGAGTGAGGAAATAGTATGGCAAATAGTTGTTTCGTTTTAATGTATACTGATGAGGAGTGATGTCTTACGGTCCTTTATGGTACCTAAGGCTCAGACACGTTCCAGGAAAATAATGTGCCTGTCTGTGTTCAGCGCACTATCCAGGAGCTGTTTGAGGTTTACTCACCCATGGATGATGCTGGCTTTCCCGTGAAAGCTGAGGAATTTGTGGTGCTGTCTCAGGAACCTTCTGTCAGTGAAACCATTGCACCCAAGATTGCGAGACCTTTCATAGAGGTGAGAGTAAATTTGGTTAACTCTGAAGACTTGTTTGAAAGAGTGCTCTGTTGGAGCCATGACCATGTCCTTACTCTTCCTTGATCTGTGAGCAACTCTTCCGCAGCCTCTGCAGCCTCCCTTCCTCCCTCTCAACCTCCCTTCCTCCCATCAAGAAGTGTTAAGGGAATGGTGAAGGTGCAGGTCTCATGTTCCTATGGCCCACTTTCATGTATTGTCCTTGCAGTTTTGTATTTAGTGTGTGTGTGTGATGTGCATGTGTATGTGTATGGGTGTTCATATTCACATGGGTGCATGTGCACATCCATGTAGTCTAGAGTTGGCATTGGTTATCTTCCTCAATTGCTCTCCATTTTATTTATTTACTGAATCATGGTCTTTCATTTTACCCAAGAGTTCACTGATTTGGTTGGTCTTAGCTTAATCAGCTCTCCTGTGAGATCCCATCTCTTCCTTCCAAGTACTAAGATAACAGGTAGGCTGTGGTACCCACCTGGCATTTATGTGGGTGCTGGGGATCTGAACTCAGAGTCTCATGCTTGCATGACAAGTAGTTTACTCATTGAGTCATCTCTCTAGCGCCTGTCCCTGTTTTTTTTTTTTTTGTTTGTTTGTTTTTTGAGGTAGGGTCTTGCTCTAGTCCAGGCTGACCTGGAATTCACTATGTAGTCTCAGGGTGGCCTTGAATTTACGACAATCCTCCTACCTCTGCCTCCCGAGTGCTGGGATTAAAGACATGCACCACCATGCCCGGCTTCCTGTCCCTGTTTTTATTAGAATTTTTCTGAGCCATACTTGACTTCCAGTATTGAACTCTCCTCTTTCTCTACTTGACTCAAATCGACACTGGCCCCATGTGGCTCCTGAGCACTAGAAATAAAACTCATCTCTGTTTGGTGTGCTACTTCAGTGTAAAATACACAGCTGACTTTGAAGACTTACATAGAGCTCCAGAGTGTCTCATTAACCACTTCTTTTGTTAGTTCCATGTTGAAGTGCATGTTTTGGGGCTGGAAGGTTTGCGGTTCTACACATGGGTCCTGTGAGATGGCTAGCTGTTCAGGCACATGACAGATGCCTGCCAGGGCCACTTCTCTTTTCTCCCTCCTACTTCCAGCCTGACCAAGGCTTTTCACATCTCTAACTGGGCTTCACTTATCCCTCTTTCCTTGTCTACAGCAGCCTTACATGAAGGGAGGGATTTCTTTCCTCTCCAGACCTTGCTCCCCATTCCCTTCTTTGGTGTTCTTCCAATGGAAGTCTCTGTGCCTCTCATCTTGCTATTTGAAGGGGTGACTACTGATTTGTTTGCTTTCTTCTCTTTTCTTTATTCTTTTCTGCAAAAGCTCTGGAGCATAGAGAATTTGCATGGCATTGGCCCTGTGTCCTGTGCTTCTAACTGTTGTAGCTTGTTCTCATCAATGGTGGTGCTGGCCAGTGATAGCCTCTCCTGTTTCTAAAAGTGAGCTATTCAGAAGGGCCTTCCTCTGCCCCCAGCTACCTGCCTTCCAGAGGTGACCACTCTTTTGGTGTCTGACCACAGTTGACCGTTTTGAATTGGGTGTGAATGGAATTCTATGCTTTGAGTGTGCTCATCATCCTGTGTGACAGTAGTGTATCTGTCCTTGCTGTTGGTCTGTATGAACTCATCACGGTGCCTGTCAGATCTGCTCTCCTGGGTGTGGTCTAAGTGTTTCAGAGTATAGTCATTATTCAGTATTTTGAGTGTGAGCATGCATATGCGCATTTCTACTGAATGTGGACCTTGGGATAGAGTCCCTGGCCAGCAGGCATGTGTATGCATGTGTGGTTAGTGGATGCAGCTGTATGGTGTTCCAGTATACTGCAGTTTATTTTCATCTTCGTGTGTGAGTGCTGCAGCTATAGCTGCTGTGCACCATCCAGAGCCGGGATGAGTAACAAGCTCACACAACAGTTTTAATTTGCATCTTGCTATTTGGTGATGAATTTGCACTTTTTCATGTGCTTGCTGGCTTTTTAAAAATAATAGTTTATTTATTTATTTGCAAGCAGAGGGAGATAGAGAAAAGAGAGACAGAGAGAGAAAATGGGTATGTGGAGGCCTCTTTGCATCTGGCTTTACTTGACTACTGGCTAAGCCATTTCTCCAGCCCTTGCTGGCTTTGAACCCTCTTGTGCTAAGGACAGATCTCAGGGTCTCATGTAAGCCACTTCACACCGAGCCTCTTCCCAGCCCCTAGATACTTTTGCAATAAGGCTAAGGTGGTTTTTTTTGTTTTCTTTTATTATTATAATTATTATTATTAAAATAGTTTATTTATTTATTTATGAGAGAGAGAATGGGCACGCCAGGACCTCCAGTCACTGTAAATGAATTCCAGACATGTGTGCCACCTTGTGTATTTGGCTTTACGTGGGTACTAGGGATTTGAGCTTAGGTCCGTCTGCTTTACAGAAAAGCACCTTAACCACTGAGTCATCTCTCCAGACTTTTTTGTTGTTGTTATTGTTTTTAGATTCTCTTTTTTTCAGTGGCTTTTTGGTGTCCTGTATATCTTATGGACTTGGCCACTGCTGGGTTTATGCACAGCACCTATACCACACTTTGATGTATTGACTGGCAGAGAGAGATTTTCAGACCCGCCACCATTCAGAGTTCTGAGTTTCTTCTCTGTAATCAGGACTTTTTGTGTTTGTTTAAAAGATTCTTTGGGGTCACCATAGTGCCCTTCTTCATTGCCTTCTGGAAATAACTAATATGTATTGCGTGATGTGACCATATTTTATTTTATTTTTTAAACATTTTATTTTTTGAGGTAGGGTCCCGCTGTAGCTCAGGCTGACCTGGAATTTACTATGTAGTCTCAAAGTGGTCTCAAACTCACTGCAATCCTCCTGCCTCTGCCTCCCAAATGCTGGGATTAAAGGCGTGTGCCACGACACCTGGCTTTTATTTTGTTGTTAATATACATATACATATATATTAAGGTAGAATCTCTCTCTAGCCCAAACTGTCCTGAAACTATCTTTGGAGTCCCAGGCTGGCCTTGAATTCAAAGTAATCCTACTACCTCTGCCTCCCATGTGCTAGGATTAAAGGCGTGCGCCACCACACTCGGCAACCAAATTTTTTAACTGCAGGTTTTACCTGATGGTCCTGGAAACTGGTAGCCTGATTTAAATCTGTGTCTTCTGACCATAGCTCTATCATCTCAGACATGAGCATGTCTGTGCACACCTCCCCCCAACCCCTAGCCACTGTCACATGTGCTCCTGGCTAAAGTGAACAGTAGCAGCTTTCAATGTAAATGTCTTCAGGTTCTGATCAGAATGCCACCCTATCTCTTCTTGGGCACCTCTACTTTGGTTCCCTGTGCACTTGCCACAAACAGTGTTGGGCTGTTTGTCTTGTATTTAGCTGTGTTTGGAAGTCTCGTCTTGTTCTCCCTATGTCCGCAGCTGTGGCCAATGGTGTGTCACATGTGTGAGATGAAGCTCCTCCTTGTTTGTGGTGCTCTGGTGGCCTCATTTTTCTGTTTATTTGGGCATGCCACTGTTCTTTACTCATGTCAGTATTCTCTTCTGTGCGGCTTTCTTATCCAGCTTGATAGTAATTACAGAAGACCCAGGTGTGTCTTACCCAGATGTGTCTTACATTCACCCATGTTCTCTCACCACCTGAATGCTTTATCTGGCATGTATGCAAGTATCTCAAGAGAGAACTACGCTCTGGAGGCTGGGAGATTGCTTGACAGTACAGGAATCTCCTTTAATGTTATGAACTCCATCATTTGAAAAGTACATCTCATAGTCCCAGCACAGACTTCCTTTAGGCCCTCAAGAGCATCGAGTATTTGGAAGAAGATGAGCAGAGGTCTGCAGAGGGAACTATGCCTGGGTCCATTGCTGGAGGTGTATCCTCAGACTTGGACAGCTGTAGATGTGACAAGGAGCCATCACAACTGGAGGAGCTGGCCGATTTTATGGAACAGGTTTGGGGATTTTTCTTTAAAGCTTAAGTATTTAACTTGGGCCATTTTGTAAGATATTTTTGTTTAGTTTTACTAAAAACAGTCACTTTTTAAAATTTAAATGTTGGCAAGAAGATTTTGTAGGGTTTTTTTATTGACCTTTATTAATTTGCTACCAACCCTATTAAAAATGAATTTTTGAAATAGCTCACACCAATTGAAAAATATGCCTTGAATTACCTGGAATTGTTCCACACGACCCTTGAGCAAGAAAAAGAGAAAAGCAGTGAGGTAAGAGAATTAAGTTTTGATCAATTTAACATGCTAAAAAGTCTAGATTTTCAGTGCAGAGTTTAACTTGAAGTAAATTTAATAAAGCCCAAGCTTTAGCAGTGAAGGAGTTTAACTGAAATGAGATCTTGGGATCCCCTTGCAGGCAAGCTGTGTTGGATGTGCTTTTTTACCTTGATAGCTTTGTACTTGGTGACCTTGGGAGGTAGAGTTTGTGTAGCAGTGAGGATGGAGACATCCTTAGGTGGGTGAGATAGTCAGGGCCCCGTATGGCACGGTGGCTAGAGGAGTCAAAGAGCTGACAGGAGCCTCAGCAGGACTGCCCACTCTGATCTTGAAAGTGCCTTTCCTGGTTCTTTTTCTGCTAGGATGTGGTCATGGAGTCAATGAGAGACTGGGAGTCCCGCAATGCCCAAGCCCTGAAGGAGAGGGAGGCCCATTTGCAGCTTGAGCAGGAAGAGGCTGAACTTCTTACTTACACACGGGAGGATGCTTACAGCATGGTACGCTGCACCTCCACCCCAGAGGAGTCACTCCTCCTCCCACCTAACTCCTGTTCTAAAAGCACTTTCCTGATAACTGACATTTGTGTTTGAGAGTTTTAGTAAGTCTCATGGTAAGGATTGTTAGGCAGACTTACCAAGTATGAAAGTAAGTCATTTGTGACATATAGCATGAAGCCAGCCTTTGTTGCCTTTTAAACTTGCTCATGTTTCCACAGGAGTATGTCTATGAAGATGCTGATGGACAGACTGAAGTTATGCCGGTACGTAACCCCTCTTCGTGTGTACCCAGGTGAGCTCTGACTTCCCATAATTTGGCAGTTTATGGGGCTTGTATTCTGTACACAGCTCTGGACCCCACCCACTCCTCCTCAAGATGACAACGACATCTACATTGACTCAGTTATGTGTCTTATGTATGAAACCACGCCCATCCCAGAAGCCAAGCTACCTCCTGTTTATGTGAGGAAGGAGCGTAAGCGACACAAAACTGACCCCTCAGGTATGCATTCTGCTTGTTTCTGCTCCCAGATGTTGTTTTGCTGTGCGGGGCAGTCACTATGGCTCTTCCTCTGCTGGAGTGGATAGATGGGAGCCACATGCTCATCCTTTGCCTCTTGTACCATGTTTCTTGGTGAATAAGGAACTTTGATCTTTATAGCGATCAGTATTGCAAAGCACAAGTAAGCTGGGTGCTGTGGTAAATGTCTATATGACGCAGAAGGATCATAAGATTTCAAGGTCAGCTTGGGCCACATAGTGAGACTTTGTCCCAAAAAGACCAAAATAAAAACAAATAGTAACTGCAAAAAAAAAAAAAGAAAAAAAAAAGTTTTGCCTTTTTTTTTTCTTTTTGAGATAGGATATTGATCTAGTCCAGGCTGACCTGGAATTCACGATGTAGCCTCAGGGTGACCTTGAACTCACAGCATTCCTTCTACTTCTGCCTCCCAAGTGCTGGGATTAAAGGAATGAACCACCACATAATTTTTTTTTTTTTTTGCCTTTAGTAGGAGCTTCCATAGCCCCTTGGCCCACATGACTTTTGCATGTCTTGTTCCCTTTACTGTCACCCCACTGGCATGAAAATCTCCTAGTGTCTGGTACTGCTGAAGTCCACCTTTGTTCAGCTGCAGGCAGGAAGAAGAAGCAGCGGCATGGTGAGGCAGTTGTCCCACCACGCTCCTTGTTTGACCGGGCAACACCAGGCATGCTGAAGATCCGGCGTGAAGGCAAAGAGCAGAAGAAGAACCTATTGCTGAAGCAGCAGACACCCTTTGCCAAGCCTCTGCCCACCTACGTCAAATCCTCAGGGGAGCCTACCCAGGACAGCCCTGAGTGGCTCATTGGCGAGGATTGGGCCCTACTGCAGGTGAATGGCCATGTTATCTTCTGTTTGAACATTCCCGTAGTGATACACTCACAGTGTGATTGTTTAGTGGAGGGGTCTTTAGCACAAGGGAAGTCGGCACCAATGCATTTGTAGCTTATTGACCTGTTTGATCCTTTAGGCTGTAAAGCAATTACTTGAACTGCCCTTGAACCTTACAATTGTGTCACCTGCCCACACACCTAATTGGGACCTCGTCAGTGATGTTGTCAACTCCTGCAGTAGAATCTACCGCTCTTCCAAGCAGTGCCGAAATCGTTATGAAAATGTCATCATTCCCAGAGAGGAGGGGAAGGTGAGCCTGGCCTTCTGGGTCTTCCTGGGAGGACATAGGCCTGCACAGTGGCCAGATCCTGTTGTGTGTTATTGGGCAGCTTGCCTGTCCCAGTGGACAGTGGTAAGGTCAGCTTCCTTGTTCATTTGAGGCTCACATCTGCACAGTGGTTGGCACACAACATGCACAGCCATGGAGAGAGTCACCTTGCACTTGTTGAGATCATGGTTGGTGTTAGTAGTAGTAAAACCAGATACCAACATCTGTTTGTATTTGCTGTGTGAAAAACTGCCATTCAGACTTTGGTGATAGTTTTTTTTAAAGAAAGCTTTTAATAATAAGAGAATGAACTCTTTTCCTAATGACTAGCTTACTTAAAGAAGAGGCTGCTTTCTTGCTGACTCAGTGGTCTGACAAGCACAGTCTCTGGTTTGGGTTAACTTATGAGTATTTCAGGTATTTACTTACTGATAGTATAGCCAAACCTTTGTCTTTCATTTAAGAAGTCACCCTGTCCCAAGATGAGCTGGTGCTGCTGCTCCGGCACATACAGGCCTCCACATGCTTCTCCCCGTTTGGGCAGAGTTTGTCTCTTTCCATTTCTCCATCTGGCTTTCTTCATATTGTTTGTTTTTGTTTTGTTTTTTTTTACCACTCTGCTAGTCTCCACAGTGTCCACAGGCCCTGCCATACCAGCATTTGCAAATATTCTGACCTACTTCCAGTGGCAGATGGGAGGCAGGTGTGCAGAGACACTGCCTTTCTGGCCACTTTGGGTGCCTGTCAGTGTCCGAGCAACAGGCACACTGGCAGAGGCAGATGTCTCATCTTATGTTGGCTTTGCTGTTTTGATTGCAGATTGTGAAAATGACTCAGTATATGAGCCAGATGTGCTCTCAGGATGAGATCACCACAGTCACTTCACTTCTGTCACCTCTTCTTCAGCCATGTCTTGTCATTTCTAAAACACACCTCAGAATAAAGCACTTGTTTGCTTTTTTGTTCAGAATGAAAAAGCAAGCTTTCCTCATGATACCATTTTTTGGTGCCTCTGCCATAAAACTTCCTGGAATCTCACATTCACTCTATTGTTCTGGAAGCATTTATAATAATAGCAGCCATTAACTTAATATGGAAAAAATAAAGCTAAAATTTTTTCTTCTCTTATAGCTGATTTGTGAAGCTAATCCAAAGAAAAAGGCACAAAATATTTATAAGGTACGAAGGAGATGTTCTGAGTGAGTTGGAAAGCTTTGTGTAAGTGCCTGTGCACAGGAGCACAAGATTAGAGTGAGCCTGGATAGAGCAATAGGATACAGTGCCTTTTATTCCTGTGCATAGAGGATTTGCTGCTTCACCTGAAAAGACCACCTAGTAACTTGCTGAGCCTCCTTGTTCACATGTGGTCGAGGCCTGTGACTTGGTGACTGGGCATGAGCAAGTATAGAGTAGCCATAGGCTTGTAGCCCCGGAGCCAGAGCAGCTAGAGCCACCCTGGGCTCTTGTCACTGAACACACAGTCCTTCCTGCCTTTGGCCTTGACTAACCTGCATTCTGGTGGTAGGTGTGATACACTGGCTCTTATTCTCCCTTCTCCCTGCTTTCCTTTGTCTATTTTGTTGTTGTTGTTTGTTTGTTTGTTTGTTGTCTTTTCAAGGCAGGGTCTCACTCTAGCCAGGCTGACCTGGAACTCTGTAGTTTTAGGCTGGCCTCCAACTCACAGGAGTCCTTCCACCTCTGCCTCCCAAGAGCTGGGATTAAAGGTGTGCACCACCACACCTGTCTAGTCCTAGTTTTGTTTTACTAGAAGAATGCTCCACGTAGAGGACATTGTTCAGGAAGGAGACCCATGTAACCTTACACATTATTTACTAGTTTTGAACTTCCTTGGCATTTCCTCTGAACTAAAGGCATTCCTGCAGCAACAGACACTCATATATCATGTATGTACACACATGTATGTATGTACCTAAGTATATCATCACTGACTCCAGTCATGAGGTTGGTTAGGGTTTAGACATGTTAGGGCCAGAAGGAGCCCTGGGCCAAGAGGAACTATGAATGCTTATCCCTGAGCACTTTGCACAGATGCATCTCTAAGACAGTGGGTCTGTGTACACATGAGGGAGCTGCTCTGCAGTGCTGTGGAGGGCTGAGTGTTCTTGGTAGCAAGTAGGGGAAAGATGAGAGGCCTTTGGTTTAGCTGTGGGATTTATGCAGGAAAGATCATCAGGCTCAAATGATGCCACATCCTTTGAAGTGTATACTCTTAAATGTCCCTGAGTGTTAGCATCACTGTCCACTGTGGGTAGAAAGTGTCTGTGGAATCAGGACTACCCCTTAGTTTCTATGAGTATTGGACAAAATATGTGAAGGCTTGTAGCTGGCCCAACCTTATCACATGCTGTGTAACCCTAGAGTGTGACCCAAAGGACTGATCTCAGCCAGCTGAAGGGGAGAGATTTCTCACTCTGGGTAATTGTGAAGCTCACTGAGCAGTGTTCCCAAAGATTGGGAGGTATTGCCAGCTACCAAGAAGTGACAGCCACTCAATATTGCTACTATTGTATTATGTTATAAAGAAGGAACGGGAAGGGAAGGGAAACTTGGGTTCAGTCACATGGAGATTAGCCATAGCCTTCAATTCAACAACCACTGTTTCCAGAATCGTCTGTCGTACCAATGGTCCAAACTTGATGAGCTTGTGTCAATTTTATTTTAGAGTAAGAATAATCGTCCACTCCGCACGAGCCAGATCTATGCCCAGGATGAGAACGCCACTCATACCCAGCTGTACACTAGCCACTTTGACCTGATGAAAATGACTGCTGGCAAGAGAAGTCCCCCGATCAAGCCTCTGTATGTTCCCTGGGCTCACTCTCACTCATTAACTGCGACTGCCTCTCCTGAGAGGCTGGTATTTGAGATGTTCTCTTGGTTCTTGGTTTTCTCCCTTGTTCAGTGACTGCTTTTTTTTTTTTTTGTGCTGCAGGCTTGGCATGAATCCGTTTCAGAAGAACCCCAAGCATGCTTCAGTGCTGGCAGAAAGGTACTTTAATTTTTTTTAATTTTCCAATAATATTTTTTGGACAGTATTTGACACATGTAAGTGAAGCTATACTTAAAGGTGCTACTGTGTAATGTATCTTAACTTTGGCTTTTATCTTTTAGTGGAATCAACTATGACAAGCCACTGCCTCCCATTCAGGTTGCATCTCTTCGTGCTGAGCGAATAGCAAAAGAGAAAAAGGTATGACACCCTGGTCCCTAGGCCCTCTCAGGAATAAGTTGTTGCTGTGCCATGTTGTTACCCTGGGCCAGTTCCAATTCCTCTACCAGCTTTTCCACCTAACTCTTCTAGGCTTTGGCTGATCAACAGAAGGCGCAACAGCCAGCTGTGGCACAACCGCCCCCCCAGCAGCAACAGCAGCAGCAACAGCAACAGCCCCCACCACCCCCGCAGCAGCCCCCACCACCACTGCCACAGCAACAGGCAGTGGGAAGCCAGCCACCAGTGGGGCAGCCTGCTGTCCAGCCACAGGCCCAGGCCCAGCCACAGCCACAACCCGTACAGGCCCAGCCAAAGGGACAACCTGCAATGACGACTGTAGGCAGCACTGCTGTGTTGGTAAGAGACTCTGAACCCAGGCCTGCCAACCTCCCTCCATGGTGAGACAAGGCACAGGCTGGGTCTGCCTCAGAGGAAGCCTGTCCATTCACCTGGCTATGCCATGAGCCCCATCCTCTAGGGCTCATAGACTAGCTGTCTCACTGGGTTGGGAGGATGAAGCCTCTCCTGGTGCAGGGTTTGGGACTAGGGAGAACTTGGATCCTGAAGCTGAGCATGGTGATAGGTGCCTGTAATCTTAGCATGTGGGATGCTGAAGCAGAAGGAGGTCAGTCTGAGCTACAAAATGAGACCTTGCCTAAACACACACACAGAGAAGAATCTGGATCCTATAGAACATGTGATATGAGTTGCTTCCTTACCTGTGGGCAGGCAGAGCAACACCATCTGTGATAGTATGCATGAAGGACAAAAGTCAGCCACCTCCTTAGGACATACTAGCCACCTATATGCCTAAGTCATAAGTATACAAAATATCCAAAGATCACAAAGGCAGAGTCACAGCTCTGCAGACTAAAGTTGTTGGCATCTGTGCTTGGTGTGCGCCTTTCCTGTGTGTTATGTCATTGTGTCGCATAAACAGTGAAACCACACTTGCAGAGAACAAGCTCTGTGCTGAATGGGGTCAGTGTTTCCTTCAGACTATCAGCCATGAGTGAAAATACTTTTTTAAAAAAATAGAATCGTTTTCTTCATTAGTTTTTTGTTTTTTCCTCCTTAAATTACATTGGTTTGCAGTGGGATTTTAGATGGATTTGGGCAACATTCTTTGTTCACCCAAATGATACATTTACTGTACACCTATATAGTGCATTGACTATCACAGTGAGGTAGACAAACAGCATTAGCCTTGCTTGTTCTGCTTGCCTTCCTATGGGAAGCTGAGGAGTATGGAGTAGACTAAGGTTATTTTAATTCAGGCAGGAAGGAGTAAAGGATGGATAATGTTTGGTGGGTAGGAAGAGCCTTTCTCAGGAGGTAGCATTTGAGTTGGGGTCTGAACAACAGGAAGGCAGTCATGAGAAGGAGGGAAGCAGCAGGCACAGAGGCCTGTGCATGGCTGGTGTGAGGTCTCAAGGACAGTGTGACCAGGTGAGGTGGTAAGGGGCAGCATGTATTGGGAGGGCAGGCTGGAGGTGGCCTGGGTGGTGAGAGGCAGGATAGGCATGTCAGGCTGGAGGCGGGGCAGTTGAGGTAATGTCCTTGAGAGTTTGCATCTGTCTGGTAAAGTATAGTCTTTGTAGGGCTTCTGTAGGGAAGAGCTTGGCCTGAAGTTCACCTGAGTTTCTATTTTCAATAGGCAGGAACCATTAAGACATCAGTCACTGGGACAAGCATTCCAACAGGTGAGGAGGGTACAGAGGGTTTGAAATAGAAGCTTGGTCTTTATCCTCCTCTGGCCTCACCAATATCCTCCACAGGGACTGTAAGTGGAAACGTGATTGTGAACACTATCGCGGGTGTCCCTGCTGCCACCTTCCAGTCCATTAACAAGCGTCTTGCATCACCTGTGGCTCCTGGAGCCTTGACTGTGAGTTGTCTCTGCATTAGGGGAAGACTGTTTTCTAGTGAGAGGAGTACTGATCCAGTTTGAATTTCATAAAATATAGCAGTTTGGGAGCCCTCATGTTTCATGGGATAGTTTTCTTTTTTTTTTTTTTTAAATATTTTATTTATTCATTTTCAAGCAGAGAGATACAGAGAGAGAGAGAGAGAGAGAGAGAGAGAGAGAGAGAGAGAGAGAGAGAGAGAGAGAGAGAGAGAGAGAGAGAGAGAGAGAGAGAGAGAGAGAGAGAGAGAGAGAGAGACTGAGAATGCGCCAGGGCCACCACCCTGTGGGTGTGGCTTATGTGGGTCCTGGGGAATTGAACCCAGGGCCTTAGGCACTGGAGGCAAGTGCCTTAACCGCTGAGCCATCTCTCCAGCCCAGTTTTCTTTTGAATTATGAATTTTACTCACAGGACAAGTTATCAGCAGGAAGGTGGAATATGAGAACACAAGTAGCCAGTCTAGGTGTCCCACCTGTGTCTACTGTGCATATTGGAAAGCAGATATGAATGATATGGTCGCTCTGGGCAGCCAGTGACCTTGGTTCCCACATTTACGAGTGTGTAAGAAGACAGCTGGGCAGGAGAGGAATCTGTGACAGGGTAGAGACTGGGTGTGGAAAGAGGATGAGGCCTCCTTCTCCCCAGGCGGAAAGATGTCTTTCCTGGCAGAGAACATAATCAGAAGACACTCCAGTGTCAACCACATGCTTCCTTTTGGTAACTCACTGGTGAAAACAGAAGTGTTATTCCAACTTCCACATGTAGTGAGACCCAACGGCAGCAGGTCTCTGCATGAGAAGTAACACTTAAAAGCTGCAGTGCTCTGGATGCAGCCTGCTGGCCCTTTGGGGTTTGGAGAGTGCCTTGCCTAGGAAGATGTGATTGCTATGTTACCTTAGATGGCCTGGTGCTATAAGAGGTCAGCACACAGATAAGTGGAGTTGGGTATGGTCCAGGAGTACCAGGGGATGTCAGGAAGGAAAGGACTACCTTATTCAGATGGGTACCAGAACACAATAGAGCCATATGTATAAAAATGAGCCTTGACCCATAAAACACATTTTAAAAACAGGTTTAGAGAGACTTTATTAGATTAAGAGACGGAAAGAGGAGAAAGTACAGAGAGCTCCCTCCATGAGAGAGGCGTGAGGGACTAAAGCCCAGTAGGAGTAGGGGGCCTCTCCCTTTCTCCCCATCTCAGCTCATTCAGAGCAAGGACCTGGAGGTTTAGGAGAGATACTAGCCAACATGACCATAATCCACACTTTTTATATGTAACAAACCACCAAAATGGATCATAGGCCTTAATCATAGTCTTGAAATAGAACATTTCTGGAGGCAAACAGGAGAAAATATTTGCTGCCTTGGTTTAGAAAACATTTCATAGGATATGAAAAGTCTGAATGAAAGAAAAATTAGTATGTTTGTTTATTTATTTATTTATTTATTTATTTATTTATTTATTTGAGAAAGACAGAAAGAGACAGACAGAAAGAGTGAATATGGGCATGCCAGGACTTCTCACCACTACAAATGAACTCCAGATGCAGGTGCCATCTTGTACATCCAGCTTACTGTGGGTACTTGGGAATCAAACCCAGGCTGTCAGGCTTTAAGCAAGTGCTTTAATCATTGATCCATCTTTCTAGCCTTCAACTTCAGTTTTTGACAAGTCTTGAATGATATTTAGCCAAGTCTTCAAAAGAATAAAAGTAGTAGTAGAACCATCAATGATAAGGAGCCTAGTGTGGTGGTGCATATGTTTAATTTCAGCACTTGGGAGGCAGAGGTAATAGGACCACTGTGAGTTTGAGGCCAGCCTGGAACTACAGTTAATTCCAGGTCAGCCTGGACTATAGTGGCACACACCATTAGTCCTACCCAGCACTCAGGAGGCAGAGGTAGGAGGATTGCCGTGAGTTCAAGACCAGTCTGAGACTACATAGTGAATTCTAGGTCAGCCTGGGCTAGAATGAGACCCTACCTTGAAAAAAAACAGAACAAACAAACAACAACCCCAAAAAAACCCCACCAAAAATTTAAAAAAAAAATTTAATTGAGGGGCTAGAGTGATGGCTCAGCGGTTAAGATGCTTGCCTGCAAAACCTAACGACCCAAGTTCGATTCCCCAGTGCCCACATAAAGCCAGATGCACAAAGTGGTGCATGTATCTGGAGTCTGTTTGCAGTGGTTAGAAGTCCTGGTGTACTCATTTTCTCTCTTTCTCTCTGTGTCTCTCTATTTGCAAATAAATAAAAATATATTTTAAAAAAATTAAAAAAATTAATTGATAGGGAAATATTAGATGAGTAAGAATATTCAAAAAGATTAAAAAGGAGATTGCCTAGAAAGTACAGAACAGTATTCTGGGTTTAAATCCAAAATTTTAAGTAATGAAATATAAAAGGCCATAAACTAAGCCTCCCAGGAAGGCATAAAGACTGTCTGAATTGAGGTACTGGCAAGCGAGCAAAAGATTTAAGGAGCATTTCAAAAGTAGAATCAGAAGGATTTGTTGTGGTCTGCCAAAGGTGGCCTGGCAGGATGTGGGAATGGGGCCACTTTTGCATCCCCACGCTTCCCATCCAGAGACTGGCACTCAGGAGGCCAGTATTGCTGCGAATGGTAGGTCAGGTGAAATTAAGAGACAAGAGACCCTGAGCAGCTATCTGGAGATAGAGGGCTATAGATTCTGTTCTGCTTGGGGATGGTGTGGTGGAGAATGAACCACAGTGGGGATGTAAATGGGAATGTGGAGGATAATCAGGATCCATCTTATTCCAGAGTGAAGCAAGAGGGATGTAGGTGGGGACATTATCTTCTGAAAATGTTACTTCTTTCTGTGATTCATCTGATTCTCTGTGAGAGCTCACTGCTCTGAGCACTATGTGTGTGTGAATGTACCTTCTTTCCTACTCTGAGTGGAAAGCCTTGGAGAGTCATGGGATACATGCTGTATTTGCCTTTCTAGACATCTGGAGGCTCTGCTCCAGCCCAGATGGTCCACACTCAGCAACGAGCAGTTGGCTCCCCAGCCACTGCTACCACTGATCTTGTGTCCATGGCAACAACTCAGGGTGTCCGAGCAGTCACCTCTGTGACAGCTTCTGCTGTGGTCACTACCAACCTGACTCCAGTGCAGACCCCAACCCGGTCTTTAGTGACCCAGGTATCACAAGGTAAGGGGGCTTGTTGTTTACCTGAGTCTGTGTCTGATGTTGGAGATTGTTAAAGCTGCAGCTTGCATGTGTTGTTCAGGAGAGCAGAGAATGGGAAGGTCTAACAAACCATCCTCTTCACAGCCACAGGAGTTCAACTTCCTGGAAAAACCATCACCCCTGCCCACTTCCAGCTCCTTAGGCAGCAGCAGCAGCAGCAACAGCAGCAGCAACAACAACAACAGCAGCAGCAACAGCAGCAGCAGACCTCCCAGGTGCAAGTTCCACAGCTTCAGGGCCAGGCTCAGTCCCCTGCGCAAATCAAAACAGTGGGCAAGCTGGCACCGGTGAGAACATCCAGAACATTGCAAGCACTCGTGGCTTGTCTTTATGGCGGGTCTTGTTGCAGGGCACAATTCTAAGTGCGTTATGCTGAAATCTAGCATTGTATTAGGATGTGCATGGGCCATGCTTCTCTGGGCTTGCTTTTGAGAAACATCTTGGGGCTTATTAGTAACTCAGGAGATCCTGTTGACCAGTATGTTATCACACTCAGATCTTGTGCTTTGTACTGCCACAGCTTGTTCTCTAGATTCTCCTCAGGATGCTGGTGAAAAGGTGCTCTTTGGTGCTCTCTGGAACTCAGGGACTGAAGTCTGTTTTTTAGGAGTAGTTTAGTCACAGTATGTTTCTCAGAGGTTACTCATTTAAACTTCCTGGTTTTGCCAGTCTGTACCACTTTGCTATTCTTTATACACATGTGTATATATCCTTGCCACAAATGGAGAATCATGATTATGTGGTACCAGAAGAACCAGAAAAACACATAGTGTGGCTGGGGGATGGCTATCTGGTTAAGGTGCTTGCCTGTAGAGCAGAAGGACATGAGCTCAGTTGCCCAGTACCCAAGTAAAGCCAGATGCACAAGGTGGTGGATGTGCCTGCAGTTTGTTTGCAGTGGCTGGAGGCCCTGATGCACCCATTTTCTCTTTAGTTCTCTTGTTCTCTCTCTCTCTCTCTCTCTCTCTCAAATAATAAATAAATAAAATGTTTTGAAAAATACTGTGCAAACAAGATGATATCTTGCAATTCCCACTGTCTTCTGGGCCTCTTATGGGCTTGATCTCTTGAGCTGCTGATCAGAGGCTAACTCACCAGACCTGAGTTGAGGTGAGGCCTCCCTATGAGACTCAGGAAGGGAGTCAGAGACATGTCAGTTGTCCTGTTTTTTTTTTTTTTTTTGTTGTTGTTGTTGTTTTTTGATGTGTGTGTGTGTGTGACCTGTGCCCAGCAGCAATGTATTGGAGCTTCCCGAGTATGCTTGTGGCCACCTGAGTGTCTGTCTTGCTCCCCTGTGAGAAGGGGTGATAAGAACCAGCCACTTTGAATGGGGACCACCAGCTGTATGTGGCTACTAAATAAATTTAAATTAGTTACAATATGACAGAGTAGAACATGGCAGCTCAGTCACTATAGCCATGTTTCAAGGGATGCATGGCCACAAGCGGTGGCTGCTAGGTTGGACAGCATAGCACCATCCAGCTTGCTTGTGCACTACATCAGTTGCCATACCCAGAAGTTTCTGGGCTCAGCAGAGGCAGTTTAGTAGGCAAAGCTCTGACCTGAGCTTTTCAGGGAGCCTTCTGATAACACGTATGTCCAGCCACTGAGATGCCTGTGCTTCTGGCACCATTTGTCACCCCATAGCAGTTTCCAGGAGCTATGTCAGCCCATTTCTTCACCTGGTTCCTTTATTCTTCACCCACCATTTCCTAATTTCATTTCAAAGTCATTTCTGGCATGTCCAAAGAGTTCAGTATACATTTTCTTTGAAAAAAAATTTATTTCTTAAAAAATTTTTTTTGAATTGTGTTTCCCCTCCTCCATTCTTCTTTCTTTCAAAGTTTTATGTAGTCTAGGCTGGCCTTGAACTCAGTTTGCCTGCATCCATCTCCTCTTTGCTGTGATTACAGGCATGGGTACCACACCTGCTTGATATTGGAATGTTTTAATTTCTTTGGAAGATAATAGATTTATTACTTAAGTTATTAGTATTTAAATTATTTGTGAAAGGTAAGAACTTATGGTGCTTGTCATGAGTTGTTGTCTCGAGTTTCTTTGATGAAATACTGATTTTCATTCAGTGGCCACTTGGTCATGGAGATAATGTACCTTCTATACATGAACTAATATGCACCTGGGTAAACTTAGGGAGTCAGACTGGTGACTTAGTTGGTTCATGTGGAGGAGAACATGCCTTATTTGGGTTTCAGGAACACATCATCAAGATGCAGAAACAGAAAATGCAGCTGCCACCACAGCCCCCACCACCGCAGGCCCAGCCGGGCCCCCCTCAGCCACCAGCACAAGTTCAAGTACAGCCGCCGCAACCCCCACAGCAGCAGCAGAGCCCCCAGCTCACCACAGTCACAGCCCCACGGCCTGGGGCTTTGCTCACAGGCACTACAGTGGCCAACCTCCAGGTGGCCCGGCTTGTAAGTTCTAGTTCTTAACATTTCTTTTCCAAAAGCAGTGTCTCTGCATTTCAGTTCAACTGCTGTTGCTTGCTCAGGAGCATGTGAGATATTGTGGCAGACTTAGAAGTGAAGCAGAGCAGTGATCTTTCACCACCACAAACCAGTTGTCCTCAGAGAGGATGAAATGCTGTACATGTGACATATTGTGCTAGCAGTACTGAGACACCCAGCCAAGTGTCACCAGGCCACCTGGGGATTGAATGATGAGGGGATAATGGAGAGCAAGCAGTGAGTTTGGGCACATCATACAGTATGTCCCTCTGCTTTGCAAGTGGAGGCTGAGGCCAAGGCCAGTATGGCTGGAACACAAGGTACAGTGCAGGTGCACAAAAGTCAGGCATGAGGAGGTTCCCAGGCCCCATAGATAGTTCACCCATTACCACTTGGCAAAAGACAGAGTCTTTGGAGGATTACAAGAAGGAGATGCATTCTCTGTAGACTTCAATGTGTCACAGCAGCCTGATGGAGCCTAGCTTGGTGTACTACTTGTTGGGATGTAAGGGACAGCTGCCTTTGGGGTAGACTCACCTGACCTGAGCTGCCCTAGGAGCTCAGTACTTAATCTGATCTTGTGCTCAGACCCTCTAGGCAAGGGGTGGTATACATGTGAGCTGCCTTTTGCAGCTGAAGAAACTGAGGCACAGAGGCACTAATCACCTGCTCAAAACCTATGCTTGCAACTACAACTTGAGCTAGGAATAGGGTCCCAAGAACTCAGGCTCAGCTTTGTGGTTCCTTTCATAGATCTTTGCAGGAGGGCCCCCTCCATAAGAGAGGGAGTCCACAGATGCTAAAAGAAGCCTGCATTGCTTGTATTCACAAAAACATTTTCTCAGGAGAATGATAAGAGCTAGTCCAGTCCAAGTACCAGCTAATGACGTGCTTCAGAGGGGATTTTAATAATTAAGCCACCAACTACTTATTGCAACAGTGCTATTGAGACTTAATGAAATAATGAGGCTATCACAAAGCAGTGACTATATAGACCTGTGTTAGTAATGATGAGATTAAGTGTCCACTAAATGAATTGCACCCAAAGATGAAGAGCATCCAAAAGGTCGAATATCAAGTATGTTAGTGTGTGTTTTTTTTTTTTTTGGGGGGGTGGTAGGGTCTCACTCTAGCCCAGGCTGACCTGGAATTCACTATGTAGTCTCATGGTGGCCTTGAACTCATGGTGATCCTCCTACCTCTGCCTCCCAAGTGCTGGAGTTTTTTTTTTTTTTTTTTTTTCCCATGGCTATGACAAAATACCTTAAAAAGCAACTTAAGGAGGAGGGGTTCATTTTGGGTCAGCTTGAGGGGGGAAGTATGGAGGTGGGAGAGTGAGGCAGCTAATCACATTACAGATGCAGTGAGGAATCAGTCAGCAGGTGCTCATCACACTTTTCTGTTCCTTCTCCCCTCTTTTGCACATGTGTGGTGTACATGCATGTTTTTATGTATATTTAGGGCAGAGCTCAACATGGGGTATCTTATTTTTTTTGAGAGTCTTTCTGAACCTGAAGCTCACCAGTTGGGGTCATCCTTGTGGCTCACAAGTTGAGCCATAAGGATCAGCCTTTCTCTACCTCCCCAGTGCTGGGATTCTAGGTGTGCACCACCATGCCTCCTGGTGCTTAGGGGGGGGGAGTACTTTACTGGCTAAGCCATTTCCCCAGACTCCCCTTTTACAGAAACCCTTTTACTCAGTTTGTGCATTCAACCCAAATTCAGGGCAAGTCTTCCCTCTTCAGTTAAACCTTTCTGGAAACTCCTTCAGAGACATGTCCAGTGGTGTGTCTCCTAGGTGATTCCAAAGCCCATCAAGTTGACAGTGAAAATGAACCATCACATCAAGCAATGTTGAAAAGTGATGCTGTATAGGGAAAAGACTATACAAAATGTCTGTGACTCATTCCACTTGGTAGGAAGCAAGCCACAAATGAGAACAGTACCTCAGAAGGCTGAACACCAGTCTTGGCATCCACCTGTGGTTCTCTAGGACTGTGGGTGCCTTATACTATTTTCTTATGTAATCTGTTTACATATAAAACTGGATCTATTCCCATTTTCTTTTCTTTTTGGTTTTTCGAGGTAGGGTTTTGCTCTAGTTCAGGCTGACCTGGAATTCACTATGTAGTCTCAGGGTGGCCTTGAACTCACGGCAAGGCAATCCTCCTACCTCTGCCTCCCAAGTGCTGGGATTAAAGGCGTGCGCCACCACGCCCGGCTTATTCCCATTTTCTTTACCAAAAATAACAACACTTTTATTTATTTCCAAGCAGAGAAAGAGAGAATGGAATGAATGGGCATACTAGGGCATCTTGCCACTGCAAACACAATCCAGTCTGCATGTGCCACTTTGTGCATCTGGCTTTACTTGGGTACTGTGGAATTGAACCCAGGCTGTCAGGCTTTACAAACAAGTACCTTTAACTGCTGAGCTCTCTCTCTGGCCCCCATTTTTTTTTTTAAATGTAATTTAAGGGCTGGAGAAATGGCTCAGAAGTTAAAGGCATTTGCTTACAAAGCCTGCCTGTCCATATCCCATTCCCCAGTATCCACATAAAGCCAGACGCACAATGTGACTCATGCATCTGGAGTTCGTGTACAGTGTCAAGAGGCCCTGGTTGTATCCATGCTTATCCTCATTCATATCCTTCCTCCCTCTCCCCTTCTCTGTCTAATAAATAAAGATATTTAAAAATTTTTTAAAGATTATTTAAGAGCCAGGTGTGGTGACTGTTGTAATCAGGCACACGCTGCTGGGATGAATCTCCAAACCAGGCACAATTTTGGGGAGGAAAGTATTTATTGAACTGATAAATCCAGGGGAAGTTAAGGAAAAAGTCTGGCTCCCTTTCACAGAAGCAAGCAGAGAGAGAAACCCACCACCAGCACCTCAAGCAAGCACACTGTAACTCACAAAATGCAGAACTGCCAGGTCTGGGTTCTGGATGTTCGTTTGCATATGTATCCCTAGTATTTTGCATCCAATTTAGAAAGGGCCATTCCCCAGGAGGCTAGGCCAAAGTGACACCTCCTTCCTAGAGACAATTTACAATGATAGTAAACCTTTGATTCTTTGGGGGGATATCTATTCAAAACTACCACAGTGACAAACGCCTTTCATCCCAGCACTGGGGAGGCAGAGGTAGGAGGATCCCTGTGAGTTCAAGGCCACCGTGAGGCTACATAGTGAACTCCAGGTCAGCCTGGGCTAGAGCGAGACCCTACCTCTAGAAAAAAAGAAAAGGTTATTTAAGAACAAAAGTGCTCTTAGTGGTTGTGTGGAGTAGGTTGCCTTGTGGGGGACTTTTAGATGGATAATTAGAGCCATGATCTTGGAGGGAAGAATGGTAAACTGACCTCAAGTGGGAGTTGGGAGATGGATGGGGCCGCATGATTGGGAGACAGGTGAGGAGCAGAGGTGAGTATTACACACGTAGAGCGCAGAACATGGCATCAGGGTTGATAGACCTGAAGGTCATGGGCAAACTTTGTTCCTAGGCATCATTAGTGGTGAGGAAAGGGGCCTGGGGTAGTCTCATGACTAGATCTTTCCAGCTTATGAGCCATTTTGTTTTCCTATGTGCCACTGCTGTTTTTTTTTTACTTTGACCGCCTTTGTATATTTTCTAGTGTCTTTGACCTCTTCAGAAATGTATAAAAAGGCACACAGTATCTGAATTTTTCTGGATTCTCCTGTTATTTCCACTGTTTAGACACGGGTTCCCACTTCTCAGCTGCAGACGCAAGGACAGATGCAAACTCAGACACCCCAGCCAGCTCAGGTGGCCTTAGCGAAGCCTCCAGTGGTGTCTGTACCAGCAGCTGTGGTCTCCTCGCCAGGAGTCACAACTCTGCCCATGAATGTCGCGGGCATCAGTGTGGCAATCGGACAGCCACAGAAAGCAGCAGGTACCTCCCCACAACCTTCTCCCCTGCTATGTGTTTTTCCCATGTAGCCATGTGGTATAGTAAGCTTTTTCTGGTGGGAGCATTCACAGCCCTACCCTGTCCTATATGCATTGCTTCACACATGTTGTCCTGAAGTTTAATGTCATTTCCCTCAGGTTTCCAAGTCAAGTTTTGGCCCCCAACTTAATCATTAACCTTCTGACATTTTCCTCATCTTATTTAACTGTCAAATGTGAACCCAAAACACTTAAGTATATTTAGGGCTGATTTTATTTGCCTTAGTATAGTTTCAGGGTTTACTGTTTTCTGAGCAGGGAGCCCACTCTCTGGCCTGACTCACCAACTTGGTGGCTCTTGCAGGGCAGACCGTCGTTGCCCAACCTGTGCATGTCCAGCAGCTGCTGAAGCTCAAGCAGCAGGCTGTGCAGCAGCAGAAGGCTATCCAGCCACAAGTTGCCCAGGGCCAGACCACCGTCCAGCAGAAGGTATAGTAGCGTCTTCGTGTGGGATCTTGCCTCAGTACATCTTTGTGCTGAGTATGAGGTTCCAGAGCAGATGTTGGGCTATGGGAGGTGTGGGCTTCAGGGTGGAGTTGCCAATAGGGTCAAAGCCACTTGGTATCCTTTCTTGAGATTAATGTGTATGTGAGCTGATGGTAGGAAGATGGGCTCAAGACAGATGCAGGGTATGGATTTGCCAGACTGGAAGGGGCCAGAAGGGCTTATAGAAGCAGAGGCAGCTCACAGTGGGTAGTCCATGGGACTCCTTGGTTAGGCTACAGGACATCACCTAGTTTGTACATGGCCTGACTTGAAAGGCAGGAGCCATTCACTGTTCAAAGAGCTACTGAGTAGCCAGCACTATATTCATGAATAAGAGGCACACAATGCCCCCTGCCCCCTGTCTGCCACGTGCTGTTTTCAGGACTGAAGCTAGAGTAGCGGTCTGTTACAGAACAGGGGTTGCTCATTGCAAGACCTCCTGTTGTCTCCTGAACATGGAGACCTTTCCAAGAATTCTGCTTTCCTTCAGAATGAATGTTACTCTGAAGAAACTAGAGCACAGGGAAAAGAAGGGCTCTAGTGAAAGGCAAGGGCCTGACTCCAGTGGGACCCCATCTCTGTGCTCGCTCTCTCTGAGTTGGTGTTGCGTCACTCAGAGGACCTGTAGTGGGAGTCTAGTGGGTCTGCAAGTATGCCTAGTGTGCCTTCTTGGGACAGAATGAAAAACTAGAGGCAGAGCTGTCTTTAGGAAAGTAGCAGGAGCAAATGCAAAGAGGACATGGTGCCAGGAAAGAGCAAGCCCCGGGGCAGTGATTAGAGCGTGAGGACAGGCCTGCTCGGTTATCAAGAGTGTGTATTCTGAGGACTGAAGATAGTCTCACATCTGCTCGCAGTCTAGAGAAAGGAGCACTGCTCAAAATTGCTTTCCCTGTCCTCATCAATTCCGTGTGTGTCTCCATTAGAGCAGGAATTTCTGGATGGCCAACACCTAACCTCAGGCTTGCCAAGGTGCACTGGGATTCTCAGCTGGTGGGTGTGCCAACTCACAGGTTATTGGCTTGTATAGCAAATACATAGTCATATTATACATGGCCTTCTGAATGGTATGAAATCTTCCTGATAGGGAAAACTAGAAATTTTACTTTACATGCAAAAATTGAGCACACAGGTTTGTTACAACTTACATAAATGTTTTGTGAGTATCTGCCAAGTTCATTGTTTGCATAGTGACCCAAGGTTCTACAGAGGGAACTCAGAACTCTTAAGGAGCATGCGGAGCACTCCCCTGTAGAGTGGGAGGCTGAGGCCATGCTCTTAGGTGGGAACTAACTGCAGGCCGAAAGCAGAAAGCCACAGTGGTGCCGGAAGCTCGGGATGGGCATATTATGGAGTTGTTGGGAGGATGCTGGGAGGTGCTGGGATTGCATGGTAAAGGTCCATGGAGCTGAAGGTTTTGAGGCCGGTCCTCACTTTGCTCTGATCTTCCACCGTCTCATCTCTTTAGTTAACGGCCCAACAGATTGCTGCTCAGGGCCCACAGCAGAAGGTTGCTTATGCTGCCCAGCCAGCCCTTAAAACCCAGTTTCTGACCACACCCATCTCCCAGGCCCAGAAACTGGCTGGGGCTCAGCAGGTGCAGACTCAGATCCAGGTGAGTAGAAAACCATTTTTGTGTGTAACTTAGATGGGAGGTCTTAGATAACTTAGGTAACTTAGATATGGAGTGAGCATACCCTGAACCCCTCAGGCTGAGGAGGTATAGGAGTAGTCAGCCAGGAAAGTGGTGCTTCCCAGTCTTATCCTTCCTGGGGATGCAGGGCATGGAGTTGCCCTGTGCATGGTGAGGGTGGCAGGGAGGTCTCAGATGTATGCTGCTGTGCAGCTAGCCTCATTCTCTATGTGTTTGAGTGGTGTGAGCACGCACAGATGGTTCCTGAGCAGTGCTGGTTACTCCATGCCAACAAGAGAGTGGCATTGTTCAGCTGTAGTTCTGCAAGTCCAGCTGGCCCAATGATCCCCCCTCAGGCTTGGTGTCTGAGCTCTCTATCCTAATCTGGTGGGTGGGCTGTGAGGGACATGAGCTCCTTGCTAACTTGTTTCTGGTCACAGATGAGATTTCATGTTTTTGCTGGTTTATTGACCTTAAGTCTCTTTTCTGAGGTACCTGTCATGCTTGCTGCTGGCTTTGTGTTCAGATTCTGGATATTTCTTGCTGTGGTTATTCTTAGTTGTGTGGCTGGCTCTTCACACTTAGCAGTGTCTTGATGAGTGAAGCTTTGTTCTCAGACATTGAGATGTCCCCGTCTCTGTCTCTCTGGCTAGAAGTTTTCATATCTTGCTCTAGAAGTCCAGGCCAGATACATAAAGTGGTGCATGTGTCTGGAGTTTGTTTGCAGTGGCAGGAGGCCCTGGCTCTCCTGTACTATCATCTTTCCCTCTCTTTCTCTCCCCCTCTTTCTTTCTCTCTAAAATGATTTTTTTTAAAGAGGGCTGGAGAGTTGGCTCACCAGTTAAGATGCTTGCCTGCAAAATCTAAGCACCCAGATTCTATTCCCCAGTACCTACGTTAAGCCAGATGCGCAAAAGGGATCATGTATCTGGAGTTCTTTGGCAGTGGCTAGAGGTCCTAGCATGCCCGTTCTTTCTGTCTCTCTCAAATAAAATAACTAAATAAAATATTTTTTAAGAAAAAGAAATCCAGGCCAAAGGTTTTCTTTTAAGGCTTTGATTTTGTTTGTCACTCAGGTGTTTAATCCTCCTGCAGTTAATCTTTGCATATGGTAGAAAAGAAGGGATTCAGTTTAATCTCCCCATGTGAACACTTGTTACTTATTAAAACAAAACACCTGTCCTTTCTCCACTCCATCCTGAGTTCTGTGGTTCTGCTAGGCTCTGTCAGGCCATCTAGTAGTTATGTTTGCACTCCTGGATTCACTCTCCATGATCGGCCACTGGCAGGTATGTTCTCTACTCTGTCCTGTAGGTATGTCTTGGTGGTTCTTTACATTTTAATATTATTATTTCTTTTTTGTTTTGTTTTGTTTTCACCCAGGCTGACCTGGAATTCACTCTGTAGTTCTATGCTGGCCTCAAACTCACAGTGATCTCCTTCCTATACCTCTGCCTCCCAAGTGCTGGGATTAAAGGCAGGTGCCACCATGCCCAGCCCTTTAATATCATTTAAAAAATTTTTTTTAAGTATTCACTTATTTGAGAGAGAGGGAAGAAGGGAGCAAGAGATGCATGCGCAACATACTGGGGAATCGAATTTGGGCCATCAGGTTGACCAAGCAAGTGCCTTTAATGGCTGAGCCATCTCTTCACCCAACCCCCACCCCTGCTCTTTTTTTTTGAGGCAGGGTCTCATTCTAACCTAGGCTGACCTGGAACTCACTTTGTAGCCCCAGCTGGCCTCGAAACTCATGGTGATCCTCCTGCCTCAGTCTTTTGAGTGCTGAGACTAAAAGTGTGTGCTAACACAACCAGCTCTACTTTCATATTAATTTTAAAGTTTATAACCACAGTCCAACCCCTGTGGGAGTTATTAGAGTTACATTGATTCTTAGATGTGAGTTGACCTGGTATAATCTAAGCTTCTGATTCATTAGCATGCCTTTTGTTACTTAAGTCTTTAATGTTTTTAACTAAGTTTTCTAACTTTTTAATAAGGTCTTATCAGTTGTGTTGCATTTATACAATTTGGCAGGGGAGAGGAGCCACTTTGTACTGTGGACTAAAACCAGGGCCTTGTGTGTGCCCTTTAAAACTTTTCCAGGTTTTTTGTCTGTCTGTCTGTCTGTCTGTCTGTCTGTCTGTCTGTCTGTCTGTCTGTCTGTCTGTCTGTTCCGAGGCAGGGTCTCACTCTAGTCCAGGATGACTAGGAACTCTGTAGTCCTAGGCTGGCCTCAAACTCACAACGATCCTCCTACCTCTTTCTGAGTGTTGGGATTAAAGGCATGTACCACAATGCCAGCTAAAATTTTACAAGTTTTTTTTTTTCTTTTTTCGTTTTTTGAGGTAGGGTCTCACTCTAGCCCAGGCTGACCTGGAATTCACTATGTAGTCTCAGGGTGGCCTTGAACTCATGGTGATCCTCCTACCTCAAAATTTTACAAGTTTTGAAATGGGATCTCAGCCAAGTTTTCCATGCTGGCTTTTTAATTCACTCTGTAGTGATCTTCTTGCCTCAGCCTCCTGAGTAGTTATAGGCAGGTGCCACCTCACCAGTGGATTTGTTCTTAAGTAGTTAGTATCTTCTGATGCTTTTGAAAATAGTCTTTGTAGAACAGGGATGAATCTGTTTTCATGTGGTGTGGTGGCATACATCTATAATCCCAGCATTTAGGAGGCTGAGGCAAGATTGCAAGGTTAAGGTCAGTCTGGACTATAATGCAAGCAAGGTCCTGTCCAAAAAAAGGGGGGGGGGGGAAATGTCTAATTATTTGGTGGGAAGGTTTGAGGTAAGGTCTCACTCTAGCCCAGGCTGACCTGGAACTTAATCTGTAGTCTCAGACTGGCCTCAAACTCACAACAGTCCTCCTGCCTCTGCCTCCCAAGTGCTGGGATTAAAGGCGTGTGCCACCATGCCCAGCCTTATATTATGTATTTTAGACGAAAAGCATCAGAAGGTACTACTTAGGACAGAATTCTAAATTGACATTTGTTTCCTTAGCATGTTGACAATAACAGTCCCTGGCACCTGACTTTTCTGCTCTTGATGAGACACAGATGTCCCCTGTGACAGTAGCTGGGGTTTGTGGGGCTTGTCTGGCTGATTTCTTAGCATTGTAGCCATCTTGTTCCTCTGCCCTGTCCTTAGGCTATTTTCATTACAGCTCACAAATCTCTATTTTCATGTCTTTGTCTTTCTACTGCATTCAGAGTGATGGCTCCTACTCCCTCCCTGTTGCCTCGGTTTCTTAGTCCTAGTTTGCCCTGAGCCTGTCTGGTAAAGTTCTGTGCTGGGGGTGCGTGCATGCGTGTACACTAATAGCTGTATGATTCTCGTATTTGGAAGGCATGATCTTTGTATGGCCCCTTGTAGTCTGCATTGTAAGCATGGTTCTGTGTCTGACAATCCTGCTAGCAGCCATGTTGCCTTTTAGATAAGGTATTGCCTCAGGTACTGTTCCTTAATAGGAATTTTTTCTTCTTGTGACCCAGTTTTATTTAAGGTTCTATATTGTGGCCTGGGATAAAGGTGGTCTCTTGCTCCTGTGCGCAAAACAGGATGTTCTTTGTAGTATGACTTCAGGTGTTTGGGTCTAAGGTGATGTCCTTCTGGTCCTTAAACCTGTTTCCTTCCTTTGAGGCTTGAGACCAACATTTTACTATCAGTCCTCTTGGGGGGGAGGGGAGTGTATTCTTTGTGGCTTTGGGGTTTTCTCACTTAATGGAGAATATGTGCCCTGAGGACGGCTACTGTGAGTAGTGTATGGCTCTTTTCTTTGCTCCAGACTAGGGTCTTGACTTTGTGTCCTGTCTGCTGTGCCCTGTGTGACCCCACAGGCTATAGGCTTTAGCTTTTGCATGTCAAATGCTCTGGGCCAGAGCTGCCAGGGTGCCTCTGCCTGAGCTGTGGCACATGGTCTTTGTTTTTCATCAGCTCTGCAGGGATACTTTTGATGAAGCTGACTTTTGCATTTTAAATTTTAAGTGAAAACAAGCTAATTTCTAATTTATTTACTTTTTTTGGGGGGGGGGGTGCTCAGTATCAAACCCAGGCCCTCCCATGCAGGCTGTGCATGCGTGCATGCAGTTGCACTCCCAGCCCCTAAACACCATGCTTGCAATCCCAGCATCTGGGAAGCTGAGGCAGGAGTATCACTGTAAATTTAAGGCCAGCCTGGTTTACACAGTGAGTTGCAGCCCAATTGGGACTTTATATCGAGACCCTGTCTCAAAAAAATTAATAACCACTAAAAGTTATTTGCGCATGGTGGCACATGCCTTTAATCCCAGCACTCTGGAGGCAGAGGTAGGAGGACTGTTGTGAGTTTGAGGCCAGCCTGGGACTACAGAGTAAGTTCCAGGTCAGCCTGGGCTAGAGTGAGACCCTACCTTGAACCCCCCCCCCAAAAAAAAAAATATGTAATTTGACATTTCCCCTTTTTTTGGACAGGATCTTGCTTGCTTTGTAGTCCAGACTGACCTTAACTTTGTAGTCATGCCTCAGTCTTCTGAGTTCTGGGATTATAGATGGGTGCCATCCCTGTTCTACAATGCACTATGAGAACAGAACAAAGGACAGACCCCAGCAGCAGCCCCTCAAGGAGTCTGAGTTGGTTTTTTGGGCCCATCTGTGGACATGAAGATAGCAGGACACTTGTGTATTAAAATGTGTACAAAAAGTAAGCACAGAAGCCGGTCGTGGTGGCGCACGCCTTTAATCCCAGCACTTGAAGGAAAACAAATAACCACAAAGGAAGTCTTGGTGCACCTCCAGATGAGGACCTTGGTGTTGTGATCCCATGTGTTCCCCAGACAGTGCTGCCTGTTCAGGACCAGTGGATTGCTAGCTAGCTAGGGGACGGGGTGACTGCTCCTTACTGCTAGGCAAGGGCCTTGCCCTCCTGAGCCCTGATGTGTCTCCTGCCATTGTTCGTTTTTATACATAGTCCTTTTAATTTTATGTTTGGCTTTTTTGTCTTGTTAAAGGTCGCAAAACTTCCGCAAGTTGTCCAGCAGCAAACACCCGTGGCTAGCATCCAGCAGGTCGCATCTGCCTCTCAGCAGGTAGGGTATGGAGAGACTTGGTGGTCTGGGTAGTCAGACTTTCTAATAGACTCGATACTAAAGTGTTTGTTAGCTTTGTGGTTTCTATCCTTAGGAAGCAGAAAGTAAATGATGAGAGAATCCCTTTGGTTTTCTTAGTGCATATCCTGCAGGTGCAGAACCACTGAGCTCAAGGACTAGCCTTGTGCTCTGTCCTTGGCCTACTCACTCTGCAGGTACCTCAGGCATGTCCCAAAAGATAGGGTCACTTTCTACAGTTTCTCAAGAAGCACATACCTATGCCAGCAGCATGAGACCTGGGCAGAAGTGAGCTGGCAAGAGGTGCTGGAACTCTTTGCTGACCCAAGGCCCCCAGACTTCTGTTTTTGTTTATGGTACCATGTGTGACCTTGTGGTATAGTACTCTTAAGTTGAAAACAGTGGTTTAAAGTTTTCTTTGTTAAAGCTATATTGTCCTGTGGATTTCAAGAAGCCAAAATAAAGTGCAAAGCTCACCTTCTGACTCAGCCTGAGGCTGTGCATGTGTTGATTCGCACTGTGATAGTGGCAGGTAGGCCGGGGCTGCGCTCTGGTGACCCGTGTTCTCTCTCTCTCTCTCTCTCTCGGCTCAGGCTTCTCCACAGACAGTGACACTCACCCAGGCAACAGCGGCAGGGCAGCAGGTGCAGATGATCCCCACAGTGACTGCAACAGCACAGGTGGTGCAGCAGAAACTCATCCAGCAGCAGGTGGTGACAACAGCCTCTGCCCCGCTTCAGACCCCAGGGGGCCCAAGCCCAGCACAAGTCCCAGCAAGCTCTGACAGCCCAAGCCAGCAGCCCAAGCTGCAGATGAGAGTCCCTACTGTGAGGCTGAAGACACCCACCAAGCCTCCATGCCAGTAGGAGTGAAGCAGGCTGGTCACCATGGCAAAGTGGCCTTGGCATGGAGAACACTGCTTTGTTGATGGACTCTGGGATTCTCTACACAAGATGGACCTACTAGGAAAATGCTGTCCACATTCTGTTACAGTATGTTGAGCTGCAAGAAGAGCGACACCCCTTCCTCTGAAGGTGACCAGCTAAAAGTGACAGCAGCAGTGCTTCCTGGGTGGTTTCACTTTGTGGTTTTCCTTCAGGACAGTGCTCACAGTGGCTCTACTTTGCACTTGGCAGAGTTACACAGGTGCAGAGTTACACAGTAGACTCTAGCTTAGACGCCATCTTTGGTACTGTGGTTTGGGAAGAGGACACATCATGGTTCTTCCAAGGTAGAGAAGCGATAGCAGAGCATTAAAACCCACTCCTTATTGGAGAGCTGCCACTGTGGGCCTCTCCCTTACAAGGAATGACTTGTTTTGACTTTTAAATACTTAGTGTTCCTACCCTTCTCAATGTGCCAGTGAGTTCTTGACTTGTTGACTGGCTCTACATCCCAAAGAGTGCCCAGTATTGCTTGGCTCTGCCCCATGGGGTAGGCTTTCTTTTGAAGGAAGCTTCTGAGACCTATACCATCTCTGCACAGCTGTAAAGGATGTCTGGCTTTGGATCCCGTGTACCAGACATTTCCACCAGTTTCTGCACAGGCTGGTATGAGGCCCACATGCCATGGACATCGGGTTGCAGATATTGCAGGAAGTGCCGGTGGAGTTGGGAGTAATTTGCTCCTACTACTGCCCTGGGACCAGTCTGGACAGCTGAGCATCCTCCCAGGGGAGGCATGCATTGTGCCCCCCGAGAAGGCTTTTTTTCACTATTTTGTATGTCCCATCTGAGCAGCAGGAAAGTTAGCTGGAGTGCTGTCGTGCTGCAGTGGCAGGCCTGAAGTTGAGGGGAGAACCCTCCTGTGCTCACTCTGTTCTTTACCCTGGCAAAGTGACTTGTGAAGCATTTGTGGGCATGGCATGGCAGGGTGACAGTGGCTCCTCATCTGACACGTTCACCAGAGCCAGCACTGCAGTCTGCTTGTGCGAGTTGCACTCTTTGGCGCTGGAAGTTGGGCTCTTAGATCTATTCTCTCAGTGAAACAGCACTGAAGGCAGAAGCTCTGTGCCCTCCCTGTTGTGTCTGCTCTGCTGAGTCTGCCCTACCATCTGTGGCCTGTACCTGCAAGAATGCATCCTGGAACCCACCTGGAGCTCACTTTTGAGCTCTTGATGTGAAATTTGGGAAGAAGTAGCAATCAGATGTTGAAAAATCAGAAGGGACTCAACATCGCAGTTAATTGAACACATCATCCCATCCTGTATGCAGTTTCGTACTTAAATCCATCTTTCTGGCTTGTAGTGTGCCACGGTGGGAAAGGGGCTTGTGTTGGCTCTGAATACTACCTATCTGGGTCCCAGCAGCGGTTCCTGCTTCCTGTTCTTCTCAGCCAGGCAGAACCAAGCTTTGTCAGTTGTCAACACCATGCTTGTCTTTCTTCGTTCTCCCACTGTGACTTGCTTTCAGGTTAGAAGACTCTGTTGCCTAGTTCAGTGTTTCTAGACAAAGATGCCCAAGCTAGGTGGTTAGTACAGGATGGCGTCTGACAGGGCTTTTTTTTTTTTTGGCAGTTATTTTTGTTCATTTTGCAACCAGATAGCTATTGTGTTGAAAAAATGTAAGAAATAGGACTGAACTTGTAAATACTTTGTAAACATGAGCATTTGTACTTAATAAAAAGAATAGGGTTTTAAAGGGCACCGATGTCCTCCCAAGCAAAGGGCGTAATAAAGTGACCTTTTTTCATTCTCTTGCCTCATCTTTCGTAGACGAGTGTCTAAGTTAGGTTGTGTTTGGCATTTGCAAGTCAAGAAAACAAAACACAAAGGCACAAGAGGTCTTACCCCCTTGCACTTGTCTCGATCCTCAAGACCTGGCAGCTGCTCTGCAAACAGTGTCCCTGTGTTTGCTGAAGGACTTTGGTGCCTGTAGGGCTGCACACTGAGCCCTGGTACAGGCACAAACTCATGACTGACAACTGACAAGGTGGGGCAGTGGCAAGGTGACAGAGTGACCCAGAAGCCTACAGTGAGATCTGGTGCCTATGGGCATGTCCCTGTAGCATCTGGCTTCCATTTCACATTCCCTTCAGACAGGAAGGACCATAGTCCTGGTGTGTGTTGGTTGGTGCAGGCCATAGGCACATAGGCCACAGGCAGGGCCTTTGCCAAATTGCCAAGTACACTTGCCCCTCCAGCCTTACCAGCCATACGATCATGGGCCAGTAACCACTCCTTGGGGCCTCGCATTCCCTGGTAAGGACAAGTTCATGGACATTAAGCTCACAGCACTGGTACCTGCACTTGGTGTGCTTTCTCCTTATCATTCTCAGTAGAGAAGATGGAGCTTTGCTGCTCCATCATCTTCACTTGGCCTGGGGGCTGCACCTGTACACTGCTGGTGGAGTTGGGGCCATGTTGCAGTGAGTCTGCAGAAGTGATGTCAGACCATAGGGGGAGCACCTCCAAACCCAACAACACCCTTACTGCCCCTGCTACTTTCTTGGATCTCCTGCTAGATTGAGTTATTGCTGGTATCCCAGTTTGCTCCTTTTATGTAGTCTTGCAACATAGCTGTTTTGAAGACAGCCAACATCATTGCTTTCGCTCTCCATATCCTGCTGCCCGTTGGCCTACTGGCCAAGCAGCTGGAGTTTTTCACCATGCAGATCCAAGCCGCCTCGTGAGGACCCTTCCTACTATTTATTCACTGGACATGTCTATAGCCTTACCTTCAGGACTCAGCCCTCAACTCTCCCTGCAGCCAGTCTGCACTTGCCTTGCCTTCCCCTGGTTAGAATGGCCTCACCTGTTTCCTCAGGTGCCCACTGCCTTTTGGATACTCTCAGAAGTATTTTTTTTTTTTTTTTTTTGGCATAGGGTCTCTGGAAATTCACTATGTAGTCAGGCTGGCCTTGAACTCAAAAGTGATCTACCTCTGCCTCTGAATGCTGAAACTAAAGGTATGTACCACCATGCCCAGTTCTCAGAAGTACTTTCTAGGAAGCCAGGCAGTATAATTCTAGACCCCCAGAGGTGTGGCAAGAAGATGAGTTTAAGGCCAGCTTGAGCTACGCAAGGATAGTGTCTCAAAAAAAAAAAAAAAAGGAAAATAATTACTTCACTGGAGCTTGCCTAGCCAAGATGTCAGCCACACCCAGGGCTCTCAGCACACTTACTGTTGCTACAGACTGACTTATGACTACAGATGGATGTCTCTTCCCAGGCAGCAGGGCTTTGGGAGGGTCCTCTTGATTGGTGCTTGCTGTGGTGGGCACACAGGACTTGTTGAATGACTGAACAGAAACAACCCTGAAATATGGTGTTAAGAAAATGCAGATGGTAGCCAGGTGAGATGGCACATGCCTTTAATCCCAGCAGAGGTGGGAGTATCGATGTGAGTTCAGGGCTAGCCTGGGACTACAGAGTGAATCCCATGTCTGCTGGGACTCGAATGAGACTCTGCCTTGAAAAAAAACCCAAATCAACAAACTGGAGGGTGTCTTGTTGGAGGCTATGAAATGTGGGAACAGAATTGTACTCCTGGGGCTGGCATGACCATGAACTTGGATGTTGCAGTCCTTTCGCACATAGGCTCAGATGACCATCAGTAGCAGAGAATGGTTTCTGTTGGGTTGTGTGCTGGTGAGGTGCCCAGGAGTACTGGTGTGACAAAACAGCTACAGGGGCACCTTTCCTACAGGGTTGTGCCCTGCTGGTCACTCTCCAAAACTGAATCTGAATTTACCTCTTTGAGTACTTTTGTGTGGAAATCACTCCTGATTTCAGGCTGTCCTGTGTAGACCATGTCAGATGCTGCGTAGGTTCTGTCCCCACCTCACCTCAGTGGTTTTGCCACTTGTTCCCTCTTCTATACAAGGTTTTGTTAGTAAACAGGTATTTATAGATAAAACACACTTGAAAACTTTATTAAGCCAAATACATGTGAACTAAACAGGAAGAAGCTCTGGGTACAGAGGAAGAGCCCAATCATGGGAGACTGGATGTTAGCTTGAGTTGAGGGCAAACAGAATGTTCTGGATAGCTATCCAGATACCAAAAGGCCTGGGGCACAATGGTGAGAGATCTCCCCAAATCTGTTCCTAGGGCTAGCCTTCTACATTGGCTTTATGGCAGCACTGCCCCCTCTTCCCCCGTGATGGGTTGCTTTCCTGCGTGTACCTGGCATGTCCTGGAAAGAAGTGAATGGTGGCTTTAGTGGTTCCCTGTGTTGTGTCCCCTTTTTGTTTCTTAAAATTTTATTTTGATTCCTCTAGCAAACTTAGGATTTTACATATTAGGCAGGTGTTCTACCATTGAGCCACATCCCCAGCCCCCTGGTACCTTTTTTTTCTTTTTTTAAAATATTTTATTTGCAAGAGAGAGGAAGAGGGAGAGGGAGAGAGGGAGGGAGGGGGAGAGAGAGAGAGACAGAGAGACAGACACTCCAGGGCCTCTAACCACTATAAACGAACCAAACAAACTCCATCCAGATGCATGCGCCACTTTGGGCACATGGTTCATGTGGGTACCGGGGATTTAAACCCAGGTTGTTAGGCTTTGCAAGTAAGCACCTTAATCACTGAGCTATCTCTCCGACCCCCCCCCCCCTTTTTTTAAGCACAAATGAAATCAGTGTTATAAAAAGGTTATTTAAGAAAAATAAAGTTTTAATATGAAATTTTCAAAAATAGCTCCATCCACTTCTTGGTTATATTCAAATAAGAAAGAACATTTCTTGTGGTGAGTTTATATTCAGTGGTAGCTAATTTAAAAGTACTGTAACCCCAGTACCTTGGAGGCAGAGATAGGAGGATTGCTGAGTCAGAGGCCACCCTGAGACTACACACTGAATTCCAGGTCAGCCTAGACTGGAGCAAGACCCTACCTTGAGAAAGGAGGGAAGAAGTGATGTAGCCTGTCAAGGCCAACCTTGCCCTTCTAGGCTCACCATATCTTGGAAGTGCAGAATCTGTGGAGTCACCTTGAGGCTAACCCAGCCCCTAGTCATACACCTGAAAGGCACCATGCCCTGGGGCAACCGTCAGCTTTACTGGAGGTTCAAGTCTAAAGACCAACTGGACCCCTGGCTGCATATACTAAAGTGTTGTAGACCTGAGCTGTCTTCCAGGCTTCTGGGCCCAAGGAGACAGAGTACTTGGGAAAAAGAGCTGTTTCCACTGGCGGCTGCTTCAAGGACCCTGAGGAATTTTATCTTCTGCTCACAAAACGTCGGTGACTCATTTCAGCAGGAGCTCTAGTCCCCACAGCCACCCTAGGCTGCCTTCAGCTTTTGTTCTTCCTGTGGAGAGAGGGGGCTTGGCATCCTGTGCTTCCTCCCCTGTGGTCTGCATGCTCCCATCCCTGCCTAAACCAGGCCCTTGAGGGCACTTCTTGTCTCCCTCACTTTCCTGGTCTGAGGCTCACCCTGCAACCCCCCCACCCAATCCAAGCAGTTCTCACCTTTACTGTCTTTTCAAGCTGGGACAAGGCTGCTTCATACCGAGGGACTAGTGGCTGCAGGAACTCGCTGGGGATCTCATGGCGCACCATCTTGGGCACCCCAGCTTCTGCTAGCATCTGGAGGAACCTCCTCTCCTATAGGAAAGGGGTCTGGGTCAGCCCAGCCCCTCCAGCAGCACAGGCCTCCCCATGGTGCCTGCCAAGACCCACAGGCCTCACCTGAACTTTCAGAAGTAACGTGAAGGCCTGTCCAGTTTTTCCAGCTCGAGCTGTTCTCCCAACCCTGAAAGCAAGCATGGGTGTTTCCAGACAGTGGTGCCGATTCATGGGGACCTAAGAGAAAGACAGCTCCTCTCCTGGCCACACTTACAACACCTGGGATCTCATATGAGTGATTGTTGTCGTCCAGCTCTCACCTGTGCACATAGGTCCGCAGGTACTGAGGGGCGTCATAGTTGATTACCAGCTCTACTCCCTGCACATCAATGCCTCGGGCGGTGGCATCTGTGCTGATGAGGCTGTTGGGACACAGGCTTTGAGAATTCAGCAGGTTCAGCCTGCTGGGGAAAGCTCCAGGCCTCCCTGGAAAATGCCACAAGGCCCTGACAAGGAATGGTTCCCAGATACTCACAGCTGGATCTTGCCCTGTTCAAACTGCTTTAAGATGGTCCTCCTCTGGCTGGGCCCATAGCGGGAGGAAAACTCAGCCACACTCACACCCCCAAAAGCTTGTGCTAGCAGAAAGAGCCTGGAAAGAGAAGGAAGCAGAAGCTAGGTGGTGTCAGGGTCCAGCATGTGTTGGCCACACCTGCCCCTTACCTGTGGGAGTTCTCTCGAGAGTTGGTGAAGCAGAGAGCTCTTGAGAGGTTCATCCTGAGGACCAGGTGCAGGACAGCAAGAGGCTTGGAGCTGAGTCTGCAAGGCACGTAGTGGTGCTAGGGAAAATAAATAGCAAAGCAAGAGCTGGCCAGGAGTCCTGGGCCTGGATGCCTCTGTGTCCTATATGCCCCATTTGCTCACCATGAGCCCCACAGGGAAGTCATACTTCCCCTCGGAGTCTTCTGCCTCCATATCTGTGTCTCCGAGGCATCTGTTTGCCAGCCCTGTGGAAAAAAGCCGGGGCTGGTAGAGACCAAGCCGCTGGAGCTTCTCTGGGTTTTGGGTCAGGGTGGCTGAGAACAGCAGTTTTTGCAGAGGCATCTGGGGGGAGCAAGTGCTAGAAGGCAAAGGGCATTATTGTCAGAATAGGGTTTCTCACAATGGGCACCGAGAAAGGACTCTAGAACAGCCAGTCCTGGCACAAGGCGGGATACCTGGCAGTGGTCACAGACTTGGGTTGCCTCCTCTGAAGCAAGGAGCAGGAGCCTGCAGGGCCCTCACTGTGGAAGGCTGCTGCTAACACCCGTGGCAGCCAGGACTGGTGCATGCTGTCTATCATCCGGTCAGCTTCATCAACGACCTGTAGGAGGTGGGAGCCAGAGTCAGCTGGACTCTGCCGACATCACCCCATCTTGTTATGCAGGAATGGTGGTAGGCCTACGAGGAAGCGGAGCTGATGGAGGCTGAATCCTGGGGTCTGGTCAATGTGGTCCACTAGGCGACCAGGTGTGGCCACCATAATGTCAGCCAGGCAACGGTAACCATCTTCTCTGTAGAGGAGAAAGACTGAGTGTCTAAGGAGGCTCCTCCCAGGACCATCTTAACAGCAAGATGCTGTCTGAATCACATGCCCAACACTGATGCCACCCCAACCCTGGGCACCACCTGGGCTAAGGAGGGACCCATTGAAAAGCCAACCATCTGGCGGACCTACGTCTTCTGGACCAGGCTTTCCTGTTCTTTGGCCATTGACTTCTGTCCAGTCACCAGGGCAACCCGCAAAGGCGTGGCATCCGTGTAGATGTTGAATACTTTGCTCACCTATAAGAAGAGTCTGTCATGGCCCTGCGTAGGTGCTGGTCCCTTCTACGGCAAGGACTGGGGAAGTCTACCCTGGGATTAACCACAACACCCACACAGCAGGGCAGTTGAGGCTGGGGATACAGACTTCTGGGTGTGAGGTTGACACACCTGCTGGGCCAGCTCCTTGGTGGGCAGTACAACCAGGGCGCGGATGTGGCAAAGCACTCGATGCATCAGGGCCTAAAGGAAGGATCACCTGTGTCACCAGGGCAAGCTCCTGGTTGTGCCTCAGAAGAAGAATGGGGCCCTTGTACTCACCTGTACTATAGGGATGACAAAAGCCAGTGTCTTGCCACTACCCGTTGGGGCAGAAACGCAGAGGTCACTGGGCTGGTAGCCACCTCTGCCTACCAGAAACCCGCTAGCTGAGCTCTCCAGGAGGGCAGGAATTACAGCTGCCTGCACTGGAAGAAGGCAGGCAAGGATGTCAAGTGTATGCCAGAGGGACCTACTCTCAAAGACGGCACCAGGGCTGGAGACCTACGGGCTCCTGAGCTCTAGGATGCCAAGGCTCACTGGATGTAATCTGCACAGAATCTCTGCACTGTGGGAGGCCCTCCCAGCCACCTGCCCAGGGCACCTGGAAAGTAGTAAGAGATGCCATGTGCCTTCAGTTGTTTCTTCAAGGAAGGGTGCACCTCAGGGATGTCCTCAATGGGAATAAGGTCCTCAGTGACATTCTTCCTGACATGGCTTGGCTCAGCCAGCCACTTAGGCAGGAAAGGCTGCACCTAAGAGCAAGAAAGACAGAGAGGTAACTGGAAAGGAAGGATTCAACGAAGGGTGTATTTGGTGGTGGGTAGGAGGGAATTGTAACAACTTATTATCTATTATGGAAGATGTCAATAAAAAATTTAAAATAGAAAAAAGAGGGGCTGGAGAGATGGCTCAGTGGTTAAGGTGCTTGTCTGCAAACTGACACACAGTTGATTCTCCAGTGCCCACATAAAACTTGATGCACAGAGTGGCACATGCATCTGGAGTCCACTCATCATGGATTCTTCAGACAAAACACAAGGAATAAGCCAGGTGGTGGCACACCCCTTTAATCCCAGCACTCCGGAGGCAAAGGTAAGAGTATCGCCCTGAGTTTGAGACCAGCCTGAGACTACATAGTAAATTCCAGGTCAGCCTGGGCTAGAGCAAGACGACGCTACCTGGAAAACACCGAACAACCCAAAAGGGAATCTGCACTGGGTACTTCGTCCACAGGCTGGCCGGGGACTTGCCTCCCTTTCCTACCGATGCTGCTGCCTGCCGCCAGGTTGCCAGGCCACCCTGGGTTCACTTCACTGGCTCTTGAACATCTCTGCGTTTCAGTGTCCACGCATGTCCGAGGCCGCTCTGCCAAGTCTCCTGGTTTCTGCCACCCCCACGGTCTCTACCATGTATTTACTGCCTGAAATAGCTAAACTAACCATTGTTCTCCGAGTAAGGAAAACAATTTGTTTGGACCAGACCAAGCTTCTGGAACTCGGGGCTGGTTCCCGAGTAGAGTTAGCCCCGGCCGGTCACCTGAAGAAATTTTCCTTTTTATCTCTCAAGACCTCTCGGGGTCTTTTTGATTTTGGGTTTGGGGTCGCGCTCCATTTCATCCCGAAAACTTCCCCACTAAAGCAGAAGCGCGCGTGCAAGATGACTGCCCGCCATCTCCCTCCCGGAGGCCCCCAGGGCCGCTCACCTTAGGGGTCTTCCTCCTCGAGAAGCCCCCCAGCACCGTAGCGGGCGCCGGCGATCCAGCCGCTTCCGGGAGACGCGCATCTGCGGCCGCCCCGGGCTTCCCAGTCTCCGCCTCGCTGCTCCCTGCCCGCCGGGGAGACAGGTGCACGTGTCGGCCCCAAGCCCCGGGGACCCGCCCGCGACCCCCGACCTATCTCGGCCCGGCCGGCCACCTGCGTCCGCGTCCTCGCCGTCCTCCTTCCGCCGCTTCGTCCCCGTCGACTCCAGGTTCCCTGCAGGTCGCCGCCGCCGCGGCCGCCGCCTCCGCCTGCCCGCCGCCTCCGGGGCCGTGTCGGCGGGCGCGGGCTCGGGCTCCCGCCGCTGCCGTTCGCGGGCCCGGCTCTGCAGCCGCTCGAGCAGCGCCCGCGCCCGGCCGCCCGCCTCCGCCTCCGCCTCCGCCTCCGCCTCGGAGCCCGCCGGCCCCGCGTACCGCGCGACGTGGAAAAGCGCCATCGCTCCGAACGCCGAGAGGACGGCTCGGCGCACCGCGATGACGTGTCAGAGGTCGACGTCACCGGCGCGCCGGCGGCGGCATGGAGCCGGAGTCGGGCCGCGGGGCTTCGCGGCGGGCGCTCGGCCGCCTGCTGCAGGCGGTGCTGGAGAACCGCGGCCAGGCCAACTCGGTGTTCGACATCCTGGCTGTGTTGCAGGTGGGCCTCGGGGTGCCGGCGGGCCGGGGTGCGGGCGGGTCGGGCCGCCCCGCGGCCGCATGGCCGCCTCACCCCGGCGCGCCTCTCGCTTCAGTCCGAGGACGCGGAGGAGATCCGGGAGGCGGCGCGCACGTGCGGCCGACTGTTCGGTGCCTTGTTGGAGCGGGGAGAGTTATTCGTGGGCCCGCTGCCCCCCGAGGACGCGGTCTTGGCAGGTGAGCGGCCCGGGAGCTCTCCGCCAGGCTTCTTTGGCAGGAGCACGTCGTGGAGCGGGCGGGCGGCTGGGACGCTCCCCGAGCCCATTGTGGGGCGGTGTGTCAACACCGGGCATGAAATCCACGGGTCTGCGCGAGGTCTAAATGAACTCGGACAGGGTACGATTGCTTTCCCGCATTAATGCGTTTACTTGGGTTCGATGCTGTCACTTAAAATGGGCTTTATGTTCTAATCTCAGGGACATCCAGCCGAGGCAAAGTGAGGGGAGAGAGCTTCAGTATCTGGTGGACCTGTCTACGGGACCCAGAAAATGGTTTCCACCAGTAGAGACGGGAGACAATGGAAGGGTGGGCCTGGCCTGGAACACAGGAAGGAACAGCTCCCCTAACTCTGTCCTCAGGGTCCCAGGGAGCCATACATAAGTACAAGGTGTGGATGAGACACCGCTATCACAGCTGCTGCCGCCGCTTGGGGGAGCTCCTGGCCCACCCCTCCTTCCAGGTCAAGGTGAGTCCTTGACCGTTCGCCTCCAAAGTAATCCACAAGGCAGGAACTGGAGGCTGTGATACCTCTTAACTTCTAGGGAAGGCTGCTTCTGCCACTCCCTGTCCTCCAGTGTGGTTCCATGGTGTCATCTGTCTGACCCTGAAAGCATGGAGTTTGCAGTCTCCAAGTCTGGGGACCCTTGCTGACCTTGAGTGTGTTCTGACATTTGCTGTACAGTCTTCACAATTGAGTGATAGAAGAGCAGTCAAGTGGCCTGTCCTGCAGACCTAACTTGTTTGTACTCCTGGCCCGGATCCTGTACCAAACTCTGTCCCTAGTTAACAGGGACACCGTCACCCCCACCTCGCAGATGGGACTTGTGGCAAGCAAGATAAGCCAGGTTGCTTTTCTCTCTTGCCTCTTGGTCCAGCCTTTTGCCTAGTTAGGAGAGGCCCCTGGGCTCGAGTGAGCTCTGTAGGACCATATGAAGGGTAGGGATGTCACAGTCACTCTCCCCTGCTTCCTAGGAGCTGGCCCTCAAGACGCTTATGAAGTTTGTGCAGCTGGAAGGCGCACAGCCCCTGGAAAAGCCCCAGTGGGAAGGCCATTACCTCTTTCCACGAACGCTCTTCAAGGTGAGGCCCTGGTAGGACCTGGAAGACTGCATTGGTCACAGTCTGGGATTCCCTTGAGCAGATAGCTGGGGGATATGATGTTTCTTCCTTGCTTTGACCTGGTAGCTGAGTAAAGGCTAACAGGAGTCTTGGCAGTGGAGGGGATGTGACAGGTGGCCTGGAGGTATGGGCTCAGCGCAGCTGTGTCACCCTGCCTGGCTGTGTTGGGACCACTCTGATGGGGGCACTTACTCTGTCCCCGCACTCAGGCAGTGGTAAGAGGCCTGCTTTCACCTGAATACGACTATAGCCTGCTCATCTCCCAGTTCTGTGAGTACCTGGAATATGATGATATCCGCTACCACACGATGCAGATGGCCGCGGGAACTCTGGCCCGGGTCACCAGCCAGCAAGCTGAGGTGAGCAACTGGGTCCACTTGCCTGGCACCTCAGGGTGGCGGTTGGGTACTCAGTAAAGCCCTCCTACAGGTGTCCCTCATCTTCTGGAATAATTCCTTTGTGTTGCTGTCTGCCATAAACCTGCCCCACCAGGAGTGTGACCTCACCAACTTCTATGTGAAGCACACACGTGAGTGCTGGGTAGGCCCGAGGGACACTGGAGCCTACTCCCTGGCAGGAGGGCTGCTGAGCACTCCCGAGTCTATCAGCCTAGCCAGTGCCATTCCTTCTTGGAAATAATGACCCCTCCTTGCTGTCCTTACAGAACCATCTGACAAGTGGAAGGTTGTTCACCTGAAGGTGAGACACTTTAGAGGTTTGAGGACCTTCCTTGGATATAGTCCCCCCCTCCCCCGGGACTGTAGGCAATGACATGGATCTCACAGTCTCAAGTGACACCATTTTTCACATTCTTGGGGGGCACCTTTCAGATCTCTGTCTTGTCTCTCCTTATGTTGAGGCTCCTTCACCAGTGATCCAGATGCCTGGTATCACAGGCTGGCCTGGCATTCTCATGATTAAGGACCTGCGGTGGATGGGAGGGAAGGTCAGGGAGGGTGGACGTGGGCAGGGAGAGGCTGTGTGTGGCGGGAGATATATACAGTCTGGCCCTATTGCAGGAGCACAGGAAGGCATTCCAAGAGATGTGGCTCAGCTTCCTCAAGCACAAGGTAGGGCCAGGCCGGTTGGGAACACCCAGGTCTTAGCATATGGAGGAGCATGGGAAGGTAGTACAGTGACTGCCCACAACCTCTGCAGCTACCTCTCAGCCTCTACAAGAAAGTGCTTGTGGCCATGCATGACTCCATCTTGCCCCACCTGGCCCAGCCGACTCTCATGATTGATTTTCTCACCAGTGCCTGTGATATGGGTGAGTGGAACTCCCTGCCAGGCTGGTGGGCAGGGGCTATATCTCTTGACTGATAAGCCCAGGCTCTGGCTCTTCTCATGTGGGCTCAGGTGGTGGTCCTGTGCACTGGCCACCTCCGCTGGCCTTGTGTTCAATTGTGGTGAGGCTTGGAGGCCAAGCCAGGCTCATGTCTGTCTGTATCTCTGCAGGTGGTGCCATCAGCCTTTTAGCCTTGAATGGACTTTTCATCCTGATCCACAAGTATAACCTGTGAGTGTCAACTGAGTGCACTCAGCACTGCCCCACCTGTCATTCCTCCCTCAATGGCCAGGATTCTGGGGGAGCCCAGGAGACTCATTTGGAGGAGGTTGAGGTGAAAGACAGGGCTGAAGCCTTGAATGTCTGGGGGACTGGGCTCTCCCACCAACTCATCCCATGTGGCCCTTGTGGCTCCCTCCCTCAGGGAATACCCTGACTTCTACAAGAAACTCTATGGCCTCCTGAATCCATCCATCTTCCACGTCAAGTACCGAGCCCGTTTCTTCCACCTGGCCGACCTCTTTCTGTCTTCCTCGTAAGTGTTGGGAATATCTGTCTTCCCAAAGCATTGGAAGCTGCTGAGAGGTTCTACCTGCTCTGGGAAGAGGGTGGGAGATTGGCTGGAACCCTGATGTATCACACCTACTACACTACCTAGTCATCTCCCTGCCTACCTTGTGGCTGCCTTCGCCAAGCGTCTGGCTCGCCTGTCCCTGACAGCACCTCCTGAGGCTCTGCTCATGGTCCTGCCTTTCATCTGCAACCTGCTACGAAGACATCCTGCCTGCCACTTGCTGGTACACCGCCCACAGGGCCCAGGTGAGTGCTGGGGTGGCTGGGTGGGACAACATACCTGACAAAGACCCTACCTGGCTTCTGCAGTCAGAGAGTCCATGTGGAAAATGGGTCCTGGATCTTGTCTCTAGAGCTAGCTGCTGATCCCTACAACCCAACGGAGGAGGACCCAGCCAGGAGCCATGCCCTGGAGAGCTGCCTGTGGGAGCTGCAGGTGAGGCACTGTCCATCTGGTCTCTAAAGATCACTAGAGTCTACCAGATACATCTCCTGCATTCCCCATGTCCCAGTCTGTTCCCCTTTGATGCTACTCACTCCCTCACACATCACCTACCGTGGCTCAGTGCTCCAGCCTCCACCTCATTGGGGAGGTCTTATGCCAGGTGCACACTTGGTGCATCATGAGGTCTGTGTTGACGGCACTGTGTGCCTCTCCCAGACCCTCCAACAGCATTACCACCCTGAGGTGTCCAAAGCTGCCAAAGTCATCAATCAGGTGTTGTCTGTCCCCGAGGTCAGCCTGGCACCACTCTTGGAGCTTACTGCATATGAGGTGAGGACCCGGGAGCAGGGATTTGGGGTGCGGGCCACAGACTGCCGAGCTCTACCTAGCTTGGGGCCACCATATTTCCATTGCAGATCTTTGAAAGGGACCTGAAGAAGAAGGGGCCCGAGTCGGTGCCACTGGAGTTCATCCCAGCCCAGGGTTTGCTGGGCCGACAAAATGACCTCTGTGTCCAGCTCTTCACACTCAGCTGACCCTGGTTGCTGTCCCATCCCCTACCAAATAATTTTTATTTTTGGGACTGGATCTCAGTATTGCAGCCCAGGCTGGCCTGGAACTTGCAGTTCTCCTGCCTCAGTCTCCACGGTGCTGGAATTACAGGTGTTTACCACCATGTCCTGATTCCAATAAACAGTTTTGTTGGAGTGGGGTTTTGTAGGAGAGCATTATCTGGCAATTGGGTCTTGGGCAAGGCTGGGCTTCTTGGTGAGGGCGAGGTTGCTGAGGTCTTCTACCTTCTCCACAGCCAGGTGGACAGGGCAGAGGGCCTGGACACCACTCCAGGGATCCAGAAGTGACCCAGGAGTACTGGGCCCACCCTGCAGTAGGGCAACCCTATCATGTTCAGCTGTGCTTAGAGGCTTAGTCTGCCCTGGCCAGTCACTGTTGGGAGGGGTCCATCTCTTAGATGCTTCCTCCCCGCCCCCAGGTAGGGTCTTAGTCTAGCCTTGGCTGACCTCATCTGTAGTCCCAGGCTATCTTCAAACTCACAGCAATCCTGCCTCTATCTGAGACTAAAGGTGTGCACTTCCACACCCTGCTCCTTTAGATGCTTTTGTTCTCAGAGCTGCAGAGTGCCAAGCAGAATCCTGGGTGTGTGCCTGCCCCTTTCCTCCTTGCAGGCTGGCCTTTCCCTTCAGGTTGTTGGAGCTTAACTTGTCTGTAGGCCATTCATCCCTGGTGAGCCAGATTTTCATTAAGGAGCCCCAAGTTTTTTCTTAAAAGGAAGTTCAAGGTTGGACTTGCCTCAAGTATTTATGATTAAGCCTCTTACTTGGTCCCCAGCTAGTGGAGCCTTGGGAGGTAGATCCTTGCTGGAGATATGTCCCTGGGGGTAAGCCTTGAGGTTTATATAGCTTCCCCCTTGCCGGAGCAGTTCACTTTTGATGCTACCTCCCAGTGGATGTGACAGGATGTGATGTCTGGCCTCTGCTCTGCTCTGCCCTTCAAAACAGCCTAAAATAAACCCTTTCTTCCTATAAGGTACTCTGGTCAGGGTATTTTGTCCCAGCAACGAGAAAGTAACTGCTACATAAAATTGGTGCCGAGAAGTTGGAACTTGTTTATGGAAAGATTTGGAGGTTTCAAGAAGTTGAGTGATTGATGTGATTTGTGAACAAGAGGCTGACCTTCTTCCCTGCACTGTCCCTGCCACACTGTATGCAATCCTCAGGCCAGGCTGGTTTTCCTGCCTCAGCCCCTTTACTGTCAGGCCTCAATTTATGGCTTTGGGGGAGGTGGGCATTCTGTTCCCAATTGAGTGGACCCATGTCATAGGGTACCATTCCACCTCCATGGCTTTGTGTGGTACAGTTTAAGACAGGCTGTCACCACTCCCCAACAGTATCCTTTGTGTTAGGGACGCTGTCAGAAAGTGCTGAGGCCAGTGTCCTAAGCATGTACAACTACCAAAACTCACTGCAGCTCTCTGAGCTTCCTTCCATCCAGGGGCCTGTAGCTGGGAGTAAGACCAAACTCAATCTGTAAACACAGGTTCCTGGCTTGGGTCAGCACAGGGTACCTGCTCTTACCCTAGTCCCTTACTATCCATCAGGTCTAGCTGGAAGGGCTGTGGCTTCCTGGTGAAAGCAGGATGTCAAGCAGGGTCATTGGGTGAGCAGAGAGCAGTCCAAATATGTCCGCCTCAAGTGCTTTAAGCAACTTCTGTTCCTCAATCTCTTCCCCCAGGATTGGGGCCTTGTGTACAGGATACCCATGCAAGGTGGTTCCCACCCTCCCTGGAGCTCTGTGGCTGTCCAGTATACCTAGCACAGTCAAGGACACTCCTGCCACCCACACCCTCCCGTGCCTGTGTAGGTGATGCCTGCCAAGTGCACATCGCCAGGTCCTGCAGCTGTTTTTGGTCTGGGACCACCATCTCGTTCACTGCTGTGTTGCAAAGCTGATCTTTAATGACCCATGAGGTCAGGGTGACATGGGGCTGCAGGAGTTAGAGGTCTCTTCCTATAGTCAGTGGTCAATGTGTACCAAATCATCTGATTGGTGTGAACTGAGTTTCTCTCAAAATATGGGCCAAAGTCCTGCCTTGATGTCTTGGGGTATGACATCATTTGGAAACAGTTTTTACAGAGGTGATCAAATTGAAATGAAGCCATGGAGGAATTCTGACCCAATAAAACTGGTGTCCAGCCAGGTGTGGTGGCGCATGCCTTTAATCAATCCTAGCACTCAGGAGGCAGAGGAAGGAGGATTGCTGTGAGTTCAAGGCCACCCTGAGACTAATTCAAGGTCAGCCTGGACTAGAGCGAGACCCTACCTTGAAAAGCAAAAGAAAACTAATATAAGGTTTAAAACAAGCAGGAAAACCTCAATCTTTAACTCCAAGTTCAGTAATTCTAACCAGTAACAAATCTCTTGGAGATCCAATTCTGCCCCTCCAGCTCGGCTACTCAGTCTGGGACAAATTTTGCTGCTTACAGCTCATTTTAGCAGCCATCCATAGTCCTAACATTTCATTGGGTCTCCATTGCAACCCACAGTTCATCCTCATGGCTCCATTGGCCTCCACGCAGGCAATCCAGCACATCTGCTTCACATTGCCGATGGCCAGTTTTCAAAAACAAAACTGGTACAAATCCAATGATCCTCTCTTCCTGCATTTGTTCTACTCCACAGAACCAGGTGGGCTGCCAACTTGTTAATTCAGCAGGGAACAAAGCATTCAGGCCCCTTCAAAGAGTCTGCATTCTTCCTGTGTTCCAATGCAGACCAGCTGGCCCAATTTCAATGGTTGTAATCTCTCAAACAATTGCAGGTGAACGGGCAGCAGTTTCGGCCCAAAGATCTTTCTTTCTGTGCCATCTCCATCTGCTCACACCAGTCCATCTTTACATAAAACAACCCTGCACAGGTTCCCAGGACACAGGCAGGCAGAACGCAGCAAGCCTCTCACACAAACTGCTTCTGGCACAGTCCTGACAAAGTTCTTTCTCACCCTCGTAAGCCAAACCTCACAGTCCATAGTTCTCATTACATTCAGGTCTTCCAACTCTGACCAGAATGATACACCACGCTGTACTTATAGCACTGCAAGGCACCTCTTAGGACCATCCATATTCCTCCTGCATATCAATTCCAAAATGCCAAAGCCACAGAATCAGGGTTCTAGCAGCAATAGATGACTCCACTCTCTGGTACCAAGACTGTTGCAGTCAGCTTTCTAGTTGCTGCACAGAAAGAATCCAAACAAAAGCAGCTTGTGGAGGAATGGGTTTATTTGGCTTACGGACTCGAGGGGAAGACTCCATCCTGGCAGGGAAGATGATGGCATGAGCAGAGAGGTGGACCTCACCTCCACCACAGCACTGGAAACAGTGGCAGGATGGTGTGTCAAACACTGGCAAGGGGAAGCTGGCTTATAACCCCATAAGCCCGCCCCCAACAACAGCTCCAGCAAGGTTCTAATACCCAAACTGCCATCAGCTAGGGATCGATCACTCAGAACATACTCATTTGTTTGTGGGGGGAACCTGGATCAAACCATGATAGCTGAGTTTTATTGGTTCAGGCTCAGCTGAATTCAGGCATTCAACATCTAACTCAGTTCTGGTTTCTGCTGTGGTCTATGGAGCCTGCTCTGGTAGGAGCGAAGGGCAGACCTGGCACTGCTGGGGCCCCACAGGTGATATGGAGCCATGTGGAACAAAGGTGAGCATTGGCAGGGCATTAGTCTTTCCAAGTCACTCTGAAGCCAGGTAGTTGGCACACACAGTGAGCCAAAGCAGTGCCAGGGACAAAGGAGCAATGTGCTCTGCTGAGCAGGGCATGGCCAGCTCCTAATGGCCAAGAGGAGGTGGGCGCTCTGCAGGGTGTTAGTGGTTTGCATTCTTCACTGCAGGCGCCGGGAAGATTGTGCCCCTGTTAGTGGTTTACATTCTTGAGAGCATGTCCTAGGCAGAGGTGTCCCAGGGTGAGTGAACTGCTGCTACCTTTCACCTTGGCATATGCAAGGCCATTTTAGAAAGATGGTGTTCTCCTGCCTTGGGCCTTGTGAAGATATGGAGTCCAAGTGACCCTACTCTAGCTCCCTGCCACCCATCAAAGAGCAAGCCATCTCTTACTTCACCCCAACCTGTCCTGTTCTTGCAGCTGTTCTGGGCTGTGCTGAGAGGGGAAGAATGGTTCAGATCAGCAATGAGGCCCTTGTTCACCCATGGAGCCCTTTGGAGATTCTGGAATGTTCCAGGGGCCAAACCTCAGTTGATCATGCAGTGGAAGATGCTGGAAATAAGACAAAGATGGGCTTCTGCCTCCCTGAAGGGCATTTCCCCAGGTCAGGGGCATGGTGGAGGCTCTGTCACTACCACTCTGTGATTGCATTCACCACCGAGCCTGGAAGGGCTTTAAAGGCCAGGGGCTACGGGGGCCTTGGTTTGGTGAGGGCTGGAGCCTGTTCTGGAAGGTCCAGCTGCCTCTCTGCAGATCCCCTGGGCCATGAAGTAAAATAATGACTTTTTTTTTTTTTTTTTTTGAGGTAAGGCCCAGGCTGACCTGGAATTCACCATGTATTCTTAGGCTGGCCTCAAACTCAGCAATTCTCCTATCTCTGCCTCCTGAGTGCTGGGATTAAAGGGGTGCACTAGCCACCATGCCAGGCTATTTAGCATTTTTATTTCTTTTTTATTTTATTTTATTGTGTATGTGTATGTGTGTGTGTGTGTTTTCACGGTCCAGAGAGTGCCACTGTGCATCAGCGCTCACTGGTGTCCGAGGAGCTGGAGGAAACAGGGTCTTGAGTGGCAGACACCCGGAGGCTGCCTCATGGACAGCTTGATTTATTCAGCAAAGGCTACATACAGCTCATGAGCAGAGTGGGGAGTGTGGTCAAGGTATAGGCCCGAAAGGGATTGGCTGGAATGGGATTGCTTGTGAACACAGGTCCTTTAGGGATATGTTGAGTTAGGACAGCCTAGAGGGACTTTCCCTAACAGACTTCCTATAGCTGGGTCATGTGACACGAAAGTGGAGGGAGTTACGTGACAGTTACGTGATGCTGGTGGTTGAGGCTGCAGAAAGGCTATGCCCCCTACAAGGGATTCTTTAGGGCACTGAGGGAAACAAAACCTACATGTCTACACAGGAAGTGCACTTCAACCATAGCCATCTTTCCAGCCCTGTTTAGCACTTTTTAATGTGTGTGTTTGAGAGAGAGAGAGAGAGAGAGAGAGAGAGAGAGAGAGAGAGAGAGAGAGAGAGAGAGAGAGAGAAAGAGAGAGAGAAGGCAAATTTGGTTGTTGGCCCTTACCTTCTACCTAGTTAAAGCAGGGTCTCTTGTTCATTGCTGCATTGGCCAGGCTAGCTGGCTTCTGGGATTCTCCTATTTCTGCCTCCATCTTTCTATGGGAGGGCTGTGATTCCATGGGTTCTGTCAGGCCTGCACAGCAAGCACTTTGGCCCACTGAGCTCTCTCTCCAGCCTGCTTGTCAGTTTTGTTTCAAAAGCAATGTGAATCTAGTTCTAATGCATATACAACCTGGATGTGGTCGCACATACCTATAATTCCTCTGCTCGGGAGGCTGAGGCAAGAGGATCGGGAGTTGAAGGCCAGCCTGGGCTACATTGTAGCAGGAACTGGGCACAGCGGTGAACACCCGGGGCTTCACCGCTGCACTTCCCCAGAGTTCATGTCTCAAAATGCCAAAGAATTGGGCAATTTCGACAGAGAGCATTTTCTTATCACACACGTTTATTCTAGATTAGAGTCAGTTCAGGTGAATCAGGAAATAGATAGGGGAAACAGCCCAACCATCATGTCCAGCACCAGTGTGGGGAGAGCACGTGGGAGAGGTTTTAACAAAATCTATGCTGTTCAGCTAAACAAGCAGAGAAAAGAAAGATCACAAGAAGGAAAGGTTCATGTGGAAGAGAAATCCAGCCCTCACCACAGCCATTAGGCTGGGGAGACCTTACCGGTCCCTAGAGAGTCAGAGGTCCTTCTTTTAGGCCATGTGGAAGAAGAGACAGAATTTTCTGTTCAGTGAGTATTTCCTGCCCCAGGTGAGCAGGGAGAAAGGTTGGTTCGCACCTGATCAATCATTTTAGTGCCCAGGTTTGAGCTCTAGCTAGACACCTCCCGCTCAAGGGGAGGAGGTCTGTGGAGCTTGCCTGAAACTGTCACAACATGAGACCCTGACTCAAAAAAACAAAAGTTAGGGCTGGAGAGATGGCTCAGTAATTAAGCTGCTTGCTTGCAAAACCTAACAACCCAAGTTCAGTTCCCTAGAACCAACATAAAGCCAGATGCACAAAGCAGCACATGCATCTGGAGTTCATTTGCAATAGCTAGAGATCCTGGTGTACCCATTTCTCTCTCTGTCTCTCTTTCTGTGTCTCTGTCTCTGTCTCTCACTGTGTGTCTGACTCTCCCTGCTTGCAAATAAACAAATTATTTATTAAAAAGTTAAATATAAATAAAAAGCCAGGAGTTACAGTGCATACCTTTAATCCTAGCACTTGGGAGGCTGAGGTAGGAGGATCTCTGTGAGTTCAAGGTCAGCTTGGGCTACAGTAAGACCCTACCTCGAAAAACAACAACAACAAACTAATATAAATAAATGGAACATAGGCATACTCTATAGGGAGTCTCAGAACTCAGTCTGCTCTTCTGTCCCCATCAGCACCAGAGCTAACTGTCAAAATGTCAAAAATAAGGTAGCTCATATCTGTAATTCTAGTATTTAGGCTGAGGCTGAGGCTGGAGATTTGCCATAAATTCAAGTCCATCCTGGGCTACAGATTGAGACTGTCTCACAAAAGAAATTAAAATTAAGCAAGGCCCAGTATAGGCAATGTGATCTTCAGAGGTGGCGAGCCCACGGGGAGGGCTCCTCAGTGTGGAATGATGTGGTTTCAGTGGGTCCCTGACACACACTCTTCCTCCCACCCCTGCCATATGATCACGAAGCAGGAGGCCCTCGCCAAGGCCAGCACAGATTTCCCGAGAAGTTCCTTTCTGCTGTTGGCAATGACTTTGTCTCGGGTATTCTGCTAGAGCAACATAAGCAGATCAAGGGGCCTCTGCTCCAGAGGAACATGGAAGCAGGGACTCCATTCCATTTACTGAGCACCTGTGTGTGCCATCCAGGGTTTATCTGTCTTTCTGTCAGTACCCCTTCTCCTCCCCCTCTTCTGTGTTCTTCCCTCCCTTTCTTTCTCCTCTTTCCTCCTCCCACCCCAGCGTCTCTTTCTCTGTCTCCTTTCTCCCCTGTCCTCCCCTCTCAGAGATGCATGTGCTGTGGGCAATTAAGTAATGCTTGTAAGTAATGGAAGACCGTGCCCAGGAGGTGGGGAACCCATCCCAGTAAGGTGAAAAGGAACACTCGAGCATTTAATTGGCACTTAGCAAGCTGGCTGCAGGAAATGAGACGTCAGTGGCAGGCTTCTGAGATGCCAGTCTGTGTTTGGAGCTTTGGTCAAGTTCCCTGCCGGGTGGTGGGAATACATGACCACCTGCCTGGGGCTGCCCGTTTGCCGCCTTGCTGCAGGCCTCACCCCTCCCTTGGCCAGCAGCTTCAGAGGAAGGCCCAAGTTTCACTATTCATGAGCCAGCTTCCTGATTAGCTGAAGAAGGGCAAGCCTCAGCTGTGCCGTCTGTGGAGTGGGCTGCTCAGGTACTATGGCCAGAGAATTGACATTTAGTACGCAGAGCACAACAGCATTCACTCCAAAGTTAAGCCAGCTAAGTGGGGGCTGCTGGATCTGTTCACTCAGAAAAGCCGGGTGGCCGTGGTCATCTGAAGCTCCCACATCTGGCTGCTGCCAGCTAGCCACAGAGGCTTGGCCAGCTGTAGATGACACGCACCACCGAGGGGCAGGAGCTGATCTGGGGACAGATCTGGAGTGGAGGAGCCATGAACCTTCTAGAAGTCAAAAGGGGCCAGCTACTTCCATGCTCCCAGGATCCTGACCAGTTAAGACCTGTGAGGAGGGGACCCAAAGAAAATTCAGTGCTGCTGTCACTACCCAGTTCCTTTGTCCTTGCCGTGACAGAAACAGAGGGAAACAAAGTCCTGGTAGGAATCTTGGATGTCGCTGTGGAAGCAGCACTATCCATCCAGCCCAGGTCACCAGGGCCCAGACCGGATCGCCCTGGGTAGTACAAAGCTGGTTGCTTCTGCAGAGGTCCCACTTACAGGACAGGTGGGTCAGGCTTGGCTCTAGCTGAGGCTCACTGAGAATAATTATCTGGGCTGGCTCTATCCAGGAAGGCTGAGGATTGTCCCAGGAAGAAGAGCCATCTCCTCTTGTCTTGATGAGGTCCTTGACCTGATGACATGGAGGGAGCAAGGTTGAGCAGACCATTGACTGTAGGAGGGAGGGCAGCTGAGAACTGCTGATTCTGGAGGAATGCCAATCGCCCAGGGCTTACACATCTGCATTTCTGGTTTTCTTTTGAATGGTGCGACTGCCTCACTGTTCTCTTCATCAACCACTGAGCTCAAGAGTCTCTTTTCCAGAGGTTCCTTCTATCTTTCTATGAGGGCTGTGATCTCCAATGCTGTTCTATGTATGTGGCTATAGTTTCAGCCCCACAGGACCGTAGGCTGGTGAACCTCACACCCACCCTGGGCCTTTTGAATAAACATTCTTAGCTCATGTCATAAACCTGTGTGGCCTCCCTCTCTCATTCCTTTCCCTTGAGCCCTGACCTGCCAGCAGAGACACTGTTGTAATCAATCACCTTCATGTTGCTGGGACAAAGCACCTGGCCCAAAGCAGCTGATGGGAGGAAAGTTTTAATTTCAGCTTATAGTCTCAAGGGGAAGCTTCATGATGGCAGAGGAAACATGCCATGAGCAGCGGCTGGACATCCCCTTGCCACAGCAGGTGAAAACAGCAGCTGGAGAGTGAGCAGAGCTCTGGCAAGGCGGGGGGGGGGGCTGGCTATAATACCCCTGTCTGTCCCCAGAAACAAACCCCTTCCAGCAAGACGTCACCAACCCCCAAATTATCATCAGCTGGGAACCAAACATTCAGAGCACATGAGTTTATGGGGGACATCTGATTCAAACCAGCACACACGCCACCTTCCTTGCTGCTGAACACGTGTGCTCACTGCATACCTGCTGCTGAGGAGGGCTGCTTGTCTTCTGATGCTTGTCACTGCTCCATTGAGTATATTCGTTGTATTTCCAGTGGGCTCTGGGGCTCCTTTCTGCTGTATTGGAAGCAAGATTCTCAGAAACTCGATTAAATGTTAAAATCATAGGAAAGGATTTCTAGCAGGAGGAGATGTGACTCCTATGTAGGGCAGGCACTGCAAGCCACTCACCCATTCTTTATCACTGCGCTCCAGAGCCTGCAGGAGCTGGCATGGGCCTGCATTGGCCAGAGCCCCATCCCGTGAGGTCGGGACAGGCAGGGCTCCATTTAGTGAGGTCGGGTCAGGCAGGGCCCCATCCAGTGGAGATTCTGTAACTGACCCTGTACTTCCTTTAAGGCTTATGAACTTGTTCCCTGTCTGGAAACATCCTAACTTAGTGCTTTTGAGTGGTGGTTCTACCTATTGGTACAAACTATAAGGTCCCACAGGGAGGAGAGGTAATCTCCCTGTAGCCTCCATTGCCTCTTGGCTGGGCCTTCCTGTAACAAAAGTCAAGAGAGATAGGTCTAACCACACAGGTGCCTTCTTTATAGGTGGACGACCTGGAGAAATGATTTAAGTCTCTAGGGTAGACTTAGAGAGCCATTGGCTTCAGTCCCCAGCACTGCATTTCTGAGGCTGAGGTCCAGGGAAGGCAGATAGCTGCCCACAAGGAGAGAGGTGCGCTGTGCACATGCAAACAACCACCCTGCCCTTCACCTGGTGGTGGCTGTGATGGG
>PVHP010006245.1:0-61369 GCA_004024765.1 Zapus hudsonius | reverse complement strand
CATCATTCTGTTGCCACACACAGATCCCTCATGTACCTTCCCCTTGCAACAGTGGGCACCAGATCCACTGTTTCTATCAGCTTCCCTCCTCTGCCTCTTTGTACTCTCTAGAAGGCAGGGTGGGAGCTGAGAAAGGAGGAGGATGCTGAGTGAACGGATGAAGTAACTGCAGGGGAAAGAGTGGGTGAAATATAAAGCATTGCCCAGTGCGGTGGCTTGGATGGCAGATCACATGAGGCAGGAACCCAGGAAAGGGAGCAGGATAGTCTGGCATGGTAGGGGAGCAATGTTGAGCCCAAGTTGAAGTTGAATTTGCAGTGTCTCTAGAACATCCAGGTGAGGCTGTTCAGGGACAGTCTTCGCGCAAACTCACCACTGCAGAGCCAAGTCCCCGCTCCAGGTCCTGCTGTGATACAAAACCACTGGATGTGTGTGAAATATAAACATATGCAGCTAAGGGTGGAAGCCAGGGTGGCCTAAGCATTATCTCCAACTCCCCACAAGGTAGCAAGCTCATTGAGGTGGGAAACCACACAGTTTCTTCTATATTGTTTGCAAAAGTTCCCTGGAACAGAACCTCCTGCTTTACAGGATTGTGTAGAAGAAGGAAGAATATGAAAATATGCTTCCAAGTGGAAAGGATGGTCCAAGGCTGATTGTTGTATTGACTAGAATCCATCACCCACCCAAAGACGCTCAGACCTCATATTGCCTACAGACTTAAAGCAACCCAGATTCTCATTCCTCCATCCCAAAGTATCTGTGCAGACTTACACAGCACTCCTCCCTTTTCCCAAACACATCCTGCCCCCTCTCCCAACAGATGTATCTGCTCCTTCCCATCCTGGACATCCCAACAATGAGTCAGGCATCCTATCCTCTTGCACAGAGCTAGCCTGGCACCTTGCACAAATCTATGACAGCTGTGAACCACAGGCTGGGAGAGACCTTTTACAATGCCATGGCCAGACTGGATGCTCCAGCAAGGATTCCCTATTATTTTTCACAAAATAGGTTATGCATTTGGTACATTGTTGCAGGAGTGAGTGTTGAGTGGAACTCCATATGGTGCCAAGCTGGGTACTTTCAACAATAGAAAAAAAAAAGTGATCAAAGGAATAAGAGGTTTCAGCTTCATTTACCTGGAATTTATTCCTTGCCATCTATTCCTAACGAAATCCTAAAGGTCCTTCAGCATTCACCCCAAGTTTGACTTTCTCCCAGCTGGAGAGAATCTCTTCATTCTCTGGGTTTTCATAGTGTTCTGCAACTGGACTACATTTACTTTAATTTCCATTACATTTGAATATTTTGTATACTTGTATACTCTATCTCTTCCCCTCTCTCTCTGTCTCTCTCTTTGTCTCTCTGTCTCTCTGTCTCTCTCTCTCTCTCTCTCTCTCTCTCTCTCTCTCTCTCTCTCTCTCTCTCTCTCTCTCTCTCTCTCTCTCTCTCTCTCTCTCTCTCTCTCTCTCACACACACACACACACACACACACACACACACACACACACTCATATCACTGGATTGAAAACCTTGGAGGCAAAGGAACTATCTCATTAGCTCTCACACATCTTGAAAATCCTAGACAAAGAAACTGATTCATGGTCACTGGCAAGTTAACATGTCACAAGTTGAATTGCCACATTAAAAAAAAGTCTTATTTAAATGGGGAAACCAAGTCAGAAAGTGGCTCAAGCTGTCAGCAGCTACAAAGAGAACCTTTCATTTGGTCTTCTCATCTCATGGGAGGCTTGCTGGTTCCTAACTTGCATTGGAATGCTAGCCTACCAAGGCCCCCTGGCCGGGATCCTGCCACCCTTCCTCAGCCCATGTCTCTAGGTCTCTGCCTCTTGCCCACCAACTATAGAATAGCTCCAGATCCTAACCTGGAATGGAACTTCAGCTCTAGATGTTCAGAGAGTAGGGTGTCTTTGTCTGAGCTGGGTCTTGGCATCTGTGGAGGCAATGGCATAAGACAGGCCTGGTGTCAGTTGGGTTCACCGATGATTCACAAATAATTAGAAATTAAAGTTCATTTCTACCCCCAGGAAAGGTCACTTTGCCTAGCTTCTTTGTCTTGGTTCAACCATTCATTGACACATTTCTTTGTGCTTTCTGGCAGGATCATTTTTTCAGTTACAGGTTGGCCCTTTAATTTTAGCTGAGAGTCAGTGTGGATCTCTTTTGATCACAGACCCATATTTGAAAAACCTTAACTAGGCAGTTCCTTCAGCTGCTGGCATAGATTATGGGTGTAAGAAGTCTACAGAATCAAGCTTAGTATGAACTGAAAGACTTTTGGGATGGCCAGTATAGCTCCCCATCCTTCCTACCTCTGAATATTGGCTATTCCTCATACGGATAATAACCTTCCTGTTGATTCTGGAGAATATAAATCTTACCATATTTGTGATCCATATTAGAATGAGGTAAGATTCCTCCTCAAATTTACAGAATTTTACTTGTTTTTTTAAATACTTAATGTGGCAAGGATACCAGGCATGAACACTCTCATATTCTGTGGGAGAGAGATAATAAATTGTTACAATCTCTTACAGAAAGAATTCATTATATGTATCAAGAATATTAAAAATAGCTCTAGTATTTTACCCAGTAATTCCATTTCTAGGAATATTTTCTGAGGACATAATCAGAATGAAAACAAATATTTATGCACAAGAAATTTGTTATAACATCATTTGTAATAGATGTCATAAAATCAATATCTAATAATAGTTAAGTGTGGTATAGGATATCCATATTACATGGCCATTCAAAGTGAAGTTTGTGAAGATATTATTTGAATGCCAATATTAATGGGTATACAGAGTGATCCAGATTGGCCTTTACCAAGTGCCGGTTCACAGGATGCTTATAGGGATGCATTCAATAAAGATATCCCCATCTTTAGCCAGGTTGACAAGTTATCGTGGCATTTTCTTTGATGCTGAATCTGCTGGGAACTTTGTGCATGCTTATTAAATTGAGAAGGCGCTAGTCCTATGAAGCTCAGCTCAGGGTACAGGGTCATGGTTGTGGGTGGGGGATGCTGGCATCATGAGAGCTACTGATGAATAGAACACAATGTAGCAGAGGTGGAAGATAAGACTTATGGGAAATTGGAATATTGGAAAGGGTTACTATTATTGTTGAGATATGAAATTATTCTGCTTCTTCCTTGGAAATCTTTTCTCTTGTGGGACAAGAAGGCCAAGCGTTCAGAAATAAGGCCAGAGGTCACTCTTTCTTCCTCCTCAGCAGCCATGGACTATGGGGCATGTAGGGACAACCTATCATGTGCAAGAAGATGGCTTGCCTTGGAGGTGGTGATGGGGGCATGCAGCAGGGGAGCCCTGGTACTGCATGGTTGCAGGGAGCCGGGACATCGCCATGGCAGGATGGCGCCCCCTCTCTTGCAGCTAAGTGGGAAACAACTCCACCTTAGGCAATGCTTTGAGAAACTGTCCCTAGCCAATCCCGTGGCGTCTGGAGGTGGCAAGCAGGAGCCAGCCAATCATGGGACGATCCGTGTCTCTTTTCCTATAAAAGCGGCTGATTCTTAGTGTTCGGGGCCCCTCGCTTCCTTCCCCCCCTTCAAGCAAAGGCTCTCCATTAAAGTGTGTTGAGAAGAATCCTCGAGTCGTGGTTGTTCTTCCTCGCTGCTCGAGGAGCTCGCCACACATGGTTGGCCCTCACTGATCTGCTTCCAGAAGCCTGTGGGAATGTCAGGATATGAGCTATATGCCAGGCTTTCTCTGCTGCCTGGTTATCCTTGACCATAAACCCTGTGATGGTTAGGTTTTGTTGTCAACTTAGATCTTTTTATTTACCTTGGGTGGGTCTCTGAGGAAGTTTACAGGAAGGCAGCCTTTCAGCAAGAGGCAGGATGTAAAGAAGAAGCTCAAAGAAGCTGGAAGTAAACATCCTTTCCTGTGTGGGCAGTGCAGGAAGGAAATTCCAGAGACTCAGGAAGCCAATAAGTCTGGGATAGGGATGCAAGACCCCACCCTAAGCCTATATAAAGGAGAAGAAATGCTCCTGGCCCCTCCTGCCTATTCCCTGTTCTGTGTGTGTGGTGTAGGTGATGGGTTTTTCTCTCTGCTCCAACCTGTGAAAGAGGACCAGCCTCTTTCACTTTTATGGGACTTCCCCTGGATCTGTAGCTTGAATAAATCGTTTCCTCCCATAAACTGTGCCTGGTTTGGAGATTCATCCCAGCAGCGTGTAGCTGACTGTGACAAACCCCAAGTCCAGGATGCACTAGGCTGTCTTTCGTAAAACTACCCTCCTGCCCTGTAGCCCAGGCTGACCTGGAACTCAGGCTGTAGTCCTGTGCTGGCCTCCAAATCAAAGGGATCCTCCTATTTCTGCCTCCTAGTGGTGGGATTAAAGGTTGGGCCACTATTCCCTGGATCCTGGAAAAAAGCCAAAAAGAAATAACAACAACAAAGACTCCTACATTTGTCACTCTTCCATCAACCTTAGGTTCAGTATTAAGGTCTTCCATTTGTACCACCTTCAGGACCTGAGGTCATCCCTTCTCAGTACAAAGGAAGACCTTAAGACTGGGAACTTTTAGGCCCAGCCTACAAATTCTGCCTTCAACCAGGGTTGGTTTCAGAATATCAAGCAGAAAAAAAATGTAAACTGAGTCAGGGACTCTCAGCAAGTGCAACAAGACATTAAAGTGAGCCACCTGGACCCTTCCTGCTTCTCTTCCAAAGGTCCTCTCCAATATTCATCAGGCATTATCCGGCTAATGGACTTCAAAAGAAGTAATTTTCTGAGACTTGAGACAGGACAATATGAAAAAGAACATTATGGAAAAATTCTTATTCCAAAATGAAAAGGAAATGATCATTTAGCATCCCTGTTGGTGTTATCTATTCATAAGAAATAGCACATTTAATCCAGAGTGGGCGAGAGGGAGGACTTTGATGCCTTCACCTTGGGGTCACCTTCATTCAGCATTCATCTGCCTCCCCTACCTCAGATAGCAGGGGTGATGGAGACCAGAGGATGCAGATGAAAGACATTTCAGAGGACTCTGGAGGGTGCTGAGGGTAGGAGGAGAGTGAAGGGGAAGCATCCCTCCCAGACATTCTCTTTAGAGGACACAGGATGGGGAACACTCTTCTCCAGACCTTCTGTGCTTTCCCTCCCCCTTCCCATCACATGCCAGTTTTGGCCTTTGTTTGGGGTTGGGTTATGAGAGTCAGTCCCTTGAGGTCAGGGATTATGACTCCACCTGGATTAGTTACCTTTTTCTTATACAGAGGTGTGTGTGATATGTGCATATGTATGCATTTATGTTCATTTCTGTGAGGATACATATCTGTGTGAGCATGTGTATGAATGCATATGCCTCCTCAGGTACACCATGGCTGGGGGAAAACCAAGTCTTGCTGTAAAGTTTGTCTTCCTGGAAACTTTTTTTTTCTTGAAAGGATCATGAGATTGCACCAGATTCTCTGATAAGCCTTATCACAGAGACACAGGGATAGGGGATGTCAGTTTCTCTGGATTCTCTTGTTTCTTCCTCTTCTAAATTTATTGCCTTCTCTCTTATTCCTTTCTAGGTTCAAATTCTTTCCTATTTATTTTTTTCTTCCTTTTTATCTTCTTCCTTCCTGTGATGGTTAAGTTTTGTTGTCAACTTGACATTTTTAGTCATCTTGGGTGGGTCTCTAATGTTGTACACAGGAAGGCAGCCTTCTCAGCAGGGGACAGGATGTAAGGAAGCTCAAGGAAGGTAGAAATGAACATCCCTTTCTGGGAGGGCAGTACAGGAAGGAAATTATAGACTCAGGAAGCCAACAAGTCTGGTACAGGGTTGCAAGAGCCTGCCCTAAGGCTATATAAAGAGGAAAGAAATCTCTTCCCCACACTTGCCTCCCTGTCTGCCTGACTGCTGGTGCTTGTCATGCATCTCTTCATTGGCACGGAATAAACTTTACTCAGCCTTCCAACCTAGGCTGAAGACCAGCAGCTCCACAGGAAGCCTTTAGGCCTTCAGTGCTGGATTAGGACTGCTGAGGCATCCAGCCACGTGGACTGGGTGATGACTGGTTCCTTGACTTTCAGGCTTACAGACTGCTATTGTGGGACTGCTGTGAGATAACCCAATAAGTCCCCCTGTCTCACTACAGTTTATTTTGTTGGTTCTCGTCCTTTAGAGAACCCTGAATAATACATTTCTTATTCCCCTTCTTTGTCTCTTTTATTTTTACTTTCAATGTAAAACTTTTTTTACAGTCATATCTATCTCCAAACTTAGAAAAATATTTTCAATTTAACTATTTTTTCTACTATTCAATTTAACTATTTTTATTTATATGATCAAAAAATTCTGTTCATAGTCAAATACAGTGAGTCCTCTTAATGTGCAAATTTACCAATCAAGGATCAAAGGTACTTAAAAAATGTAGTTTCTCATTACTGAATATAACTAGAAATTTTTCTTGTTAGTCCCTAAGCAAACCAGCTTAACAACTATCTCATATGTAAACTTGTCATGATTTAAAGTATTTAAGGCATAGGGGGATTTTCATAGGCTATGTGCAAATATGATGCCACTGCATTCATGGAATTTGAACATTGGTAGATTTGCCTGTCAGCAGGGGTCCTGGAGTCAATCCCCTGTGAACACACTGAAGGATGACTAGATCTGCCTGATTATTGGACACTCAGCTGTTCTTCTCAATGATGTTTAACAAAGAAGTTTGAAAACCTCCATGTTTGTCAACATCATAGTCCTTGAGTCTTTGTAGTAACAGTTATTTACCCAAAAAAATGTCTCCTGCTCTTTTTGTCCTTAGAATGTAAAAGGATGCTTGATGTTACATTGCAGATTTAATTTTGTTTCCTCTTTTTTTCTCATTAGATTTGTGACAAAGAATGGCATTACTATGTCATCAATGTGGAGTTCCCTGTGGTTACCCTATACATGGATGGAGCAACTTATGAGCCATACCTGGTGACCAACGACTGGCCCATTCACCCGTCTCATATTGCCATGCAGCTTACTGTTGGTGCCTGTTGGCAAGGTAACTCAAATGGAGCCCTTCCTACTGTGGGTTCAGTGTATGAAAGCTAATGACAGGGACAAAGGGAAACCAAGTGGCATAAGAGTTATTCAGGAAAAAGCATTGCTAGCCCTCACTGAGAAAAAGGGGGCTTATAATAATAAGTAATTACACTAGACACTAACCATAGGTCATAAAGAACACTTGGTTTCAGAATAGATTTTGATTTGAGATCTACATGGGCAGTTTCACAGTTGCCTCTGAGTCACTAAGACTATTTATTGTTCTGGAATTAAAAAAATTATTTATTTATTGTTAATAAGTAGAAATACTGTATGAACTACTTTTGTGTTGGTATCTTCATTTTCCTCCTTCCTGCCCTCAATCCACTTAGGGCCCACTTCGATGGGATTTCTGGAACTCTCCATGGGATGGAAGGCTATGAATTGTGCAAGCAGAAGCCAGTTTGTTTTTGTGTATGTGTGTTGTTGTTCTTATTGTTGTTGAGGGGGGCAGTGTCTCTGGATGTTCTCCCCCACTGTGGCTATTAAACTCTTTCCATTCCCTTTTATACAAAGTTCGCTGAGTCATGATGGGTGAGTTTTAAGTCTGTTTTACTGTGGAGATCTTAAGAGTCTCTGGATTTCTGCTTTGGACTATCTTGGGCATCCTCTTTATCTGTTTCCATTACCCTTGCTTAGGTTATCAGACTTACTGTGGAAGCAACACTCTTGCTCATCTCGCCACTTCCTCAAAGGTTTCTTATGAGCCCTAGATGATGAGTTAGGAGTAATTCATCCCCTGCCTGGGTGTCAGCCATCATCTCAGGTCCTGTTGGTAGAACTGGGTTGTCCATGGTTCTTGTTGCCTTCTGAAAAAATACAAACAGAATCTCCAACAGAGAGTGAGATCAGTATAGGTTAAATGAGGCAGCCACCTCTCTGTAGGCCCATGGCTAGTGAGGGCTTCCCCTTGAAGCCCAGGTTCTTGGTCTCCATAAGAATTTGCCTTGTATCCCAGTTCCAGTTAAGGGTTCCTTGCCACTGAGTGGATCTCTTAGACAATCAGCAAGCCATTGATTACCTATCTAGGTTTAGTGCCACTATTGGACAGATGAGACTTCTTGGCTTGCTGGTCTCTGCCATATAGCAGTGTCCTCTGCATTCTTCATAACATCAGTTGGTGTTATATATTAATGCCCCCTGCTTTCTTGGAATATCGTTAGCCAATATCCTCTGGCTGCACTACACAGGTTACTATCTGGGAGCTGGTTTTGTTTCCAGATCCAGCAGGGTCTTTCAGTGTTGTGTGACAGCAGTCCATGGTATCTTCAGCAATAGGGTCTTATCTTTCGCCTGGGATGGGCATTCAAGAGCTTTGACCTAAGCCTGACTTGTTTTGGGGAACTTATAGGTCTCTTTGATCAACAGCTCAATGTGGGACAATTACTGGGACAAGGAGCCAGAGCCTCTAGTCTTGGAGATAAGCTTTCTCCCACACTCTTCAGGGCCCTTCTTACCAGATGATGTTCCCAGCTTCCTCAAGAGCTTATTGTACGAAAGTAAGGATTATATGGTATTGATTCATTATGGGTTTAGATTAGTATATATCTACCCCTCCCCCTCCCCACCCCACCCCAATTCCTACCATCCTCTTTCTCACTCTCAGCTCATATGACAGGTTTGCTTACTATTCACGCTTAACCTGGTTAGTACCCGCAGATGAGGGAGAATGTGCAGCCTTAGTCTCTCTGTTCTTGTGTGAGTTCACTAAGTATGACCTGTTCCAAGTTTATACACTTTTCTTTAAATTCCATTATGCCAGTTTTCCTTTCAGCTGAGTTGAATTCCATGGTGCATATGTACCCCAACTTTGATATCCATTCATCCAGTGATGGGCATTTGGGTTGATTCCAATTCTTTGCAATTGTAAATTGAGCTGCTATAAACATGGTTGAGCAAATGTCTCTTTGCTAAAGTGAGGAATCTTGAGGGTAGATTCCAGTTTATTTATTTATTTTTTTTGAGGTAGGGTCTCATTCTAGCCCAGTGTGACCTGGAATTCACTACGTAGTCTCAGGATGGCCTAGGACTCACTCGTGGTTATCATTCTACCTCTGTCTCCTGAGTGCGGGGATTTAAACATGCACAACCATGCCTGGTTTATTCTTGAGTCTTGATATGTTTCAAGCTGGGGCTATATAAAGACTCGTGTATTAAAACTGCCAGTTGGCTATAGGTTGGTCAGAAACCAAGGTTCTTCCTTTCTTCTCACACAAGTAGTCCTAGCCCCTGATCATCTGTTCAAAGGACTCATATATGTCCAGTGCTGTGGAAAGTAAGTTGGTCACTTCCAAGGTCAGCTCAGGTGATTGAGGAAAGAGAAAAGAGGCATTTCTGAGCTGAGGCCACCAACTTTGATATCTGACATGTTTCACCTGAGAGGGGAAAATCCCATTTAAATTTTAAGCAGGGTTTGGGGTTGAGTTTCTTTCAATGGCAGGCTCCTCCAGGCTAGGAGGAGCAGGAAATGGTGCCATCTGGCAGGAGTCCCTGAAACTAGCAGGTGTAGCAAGGCACTGACTAAGAGGTTAAATAGGAATCATTAACTGCTGGACACACTGTGCTGGAGCCATGACCCCTGGTGTGGCTCAGTGCCCCAGCTGGACACTAGTGTACTGAACATTGCCTGGAAAAATGCCCAAAGAAAAGACAGTCCTAAGTATGTACCCACTACTGTACCATGATTCTTACCAAGAGGCTCTCACAGTCCACAGGAGGATGCTAGTCATTCCAGCCAGCAACCTGCCATCCCTTCTTTGCAAAGCTACACCTACTGTTTCCTCGTTACATGTTTACCACCTTGCGTAGGAAAACAGTCCTAATTAAATAACGAGGATGGTCTCAGTCTGCTGAAATAGGTTGTTGTCCTGCAGTGACAAGCACGTCCCAATCCTCAGTCAATTAATATGTCTCACTTCATATTCACAACACATCTCTTCTTTATCCTCGGTCTCAGTGTGGGTCACAGTACCCCAGTGATGGGTACCTAGAAAGAAGGGAAAAGCATAGCAAATTATGTCCTAAAGCAGGTGCTACCCCAGCTGGCAGTGAGGCCAGTCACTCTTATTCATATCTTATTGCCCAAAGCAAGTCATCTGGCCACAGCTACCGGGGAAGGGAAGTGATGACAATAACAACTGGAAAGAAACCTGAAAATATTCTATGAAAAAATGGCATCGAGAAACACCACAGTCTATCCACCTGATCAGACTTGTTAGACTTGCCTTCCCACTAAAAAATAGCACCACCCTTCCCCCCCACGAGGCCCCCTGGAAGTACCACCTGTTACTATCTTCAGATTCAATGTCATGCTGAGCGATCTCTTCCTCAGGATGAGAGACAGAAAAAGTTCCATGGCAGGGCTCAGTATAGCTCTACTTGACCTAGAGTCCTATACTGCAATGGAACAAAATAGTACAAATGACTTGTCATCACCATGACTGTGCACTCCCTCAACACTCACACATACACACATTCATATACACTCATACATACATACACACACATATGCTAGCACACATATATGCACTCACACATACACACACTCATTCACATACACTCATACATATACAAACATATATACTAGCACACACATATACACTCACACATACACACACTCATATACACTCATAAATATACACACATATACACTCACACATACACACATTCATATTCACTCTCTCATGCATGCATACACTCATATACACTCAAATACACTCACACATACACACTTATTCATATACACTCATACATATACACACGTATATACTAGCACACATATATACACTCACACATACACACACTCACACATATGCATACTCATACTCATATATATACACACATATATACTAGCACACACAAATACACTCACATATACACACACTCACATACACTCCTCATACATATACACATTACATATATACTGGCACACATGTACACTCACACATACACACACTCATATTTACTCTTTCACACACTCATACACACACAAATACACTCACATATATACACACTCATATTCACTCTCACACATACACACACTCATATGTTCTCATATACACACAAACTCATATACACTCACTCACACATATACACACATATGCATTCATACATACACACATACACGTTTACATATATACACACCCATACATATACACACACTTATATATACTCTCTCACACACAAATACACTCATACACACACACTCATATACACTCACACATACCACTACACAATAGGGAATGAGACAAATTAACAAAAAAGTACTTCCATTGAGAAAGAGGAATTATTTGAAATATTGTAGCAATCTTGTCCCCTAGCTCTTCTGAAAAGCCTTTTGACAAATGTGAGGGTGGAGAATATTCTTAAATTCACTCACTAGTAAATCTTTCCTTCCCTGACATTTACACAAACCACATCTGAAGAGAGAATTTTCAGTCCATAAGTGCTAGCTCTAATATGGTATATGACTATAATTTATGTAAAAGTCATTCCACAAAAATATTTCAAATATGAAACTCAAATGTACAGGTAGCATGATTTTATTTTTCTGTATGCTTAAATAACACTCCATTTTCTTTACCTAAGCTAATTCCATTTCTTAACTATTGTGCCTAGTACTGAAATAAACATGGTTTGTATGTTGATGTCATTTTCTTCAGGTAGATACTCTGGAGTGGTATAACTTGATTATATTTGCAGTTCACTGAAGGCTAAAAATATTGAGCCTTTTCACGTATTTATTAGCTGCTTGTATTTCTTCTTTTGAGAACTATCTGCTCAGATTATTTGCTCATTGTTGACAGAATTATTTGTTCTTCTGAGTTCTTTATATATTCTGGATACTAGTCCTTGATCAAATGAATGCCTACCAACAATTTTCTGTCTGCAGGATGTCTGTTTACTGTTGATTGTCTCCTTCACACTGAGAATCTTTTTAACATTATGTGATCTTATTTTTTATTCTTGCTTTTGTTTCCTGAGCTATTAGAGTCCTTTTCAGGAAATAATTGTCTGTGCTAATATCTTAAAGTATTTATGTGATGTTTTCTTCTAGACGTTTTGATGTTTCAGATCTTACATTAAGGTTTCTGGTCCATTTTGAGTTAGTGTTTACACAATGAGCCAGAGGAAATCTATTGCATGTGTGTGTCCAGTGTTCATGGTGCCCTTTGTTGAAGTACCATTTGTCTTTTCTCTGATCTTTATTAAAAGAAAAAGAACAGTTTGCTATAAATGAATGGATTCATTTCTGGGTCTTGCATTCTGTTCCATTGGTCCATGTGCCTGTTTTCACAACACTTCCATTGCTATTTTGTTCCTGTGGCTCTGTGGTATATTTTGAAAGCAGGCAGTGACTCCAGAATGTCTCTATTTGCTCTTGACTTTCTAATTTCGAATCTGTAAAATAGGAGTAAAATTTACCTCACAGAGTCATCATGAAGACTAAGTGCTAAGCACTTTGGGTGTCCTTCATTTGAATGTACATCTAAATTTTCAAATATCTGCTGGTCTCTCTTCCATCCTGTTTTCTGCTTCTTTCATTTAAACCTGATATGAGGAAGGATTCTGCAAGTCTCTGGAATGCGCTGGAATTTATGGTCCCAGCTTTCCAGGTGTTCCTCACCTTTTCAAGAACTAGGCCTCATACACAGACCTCTAAAATCCATGAAAAAGTCAGAAAGAAGGCTGGAGAACAGTACCTCAGAAGGCAAAACTGGGCTGGCAATGTAGGCAGGGACCTGATAAAACAGTCTTTGGTTGTGCAGAATTGGGCATTTCCTTCCCTAGAGGAAAAACAACACAGAGATGAATTTTCAGCATTAGAAAAAAAATCCTTAAAATCTTTAAAATTGGTCCCTATAGGATGAATATGAGCTCTCAAAGAAGGTAAGGCAGGTAAGAGCCAGAAAACTTGGCACAGACGTTCTCAGGGCTCTCCAGGGCTATAATGCAGGTGGCCCTGGAGGAGGAGAGGAAAGGCAGGTGTGAGGAGTGAGGCTTAGCCCTGGAGCACCACACTGAGGTGTTAGGGAACTCCTTGGAGCCATGCTTTTGTCTGGAGTAAACAAACATCCTCCAGGGGTTTCATAGCCCCTCCAGTGCTATGAAAGTAATAACCTTGTTTCCCGTGTTTCTATACTTTCTGCCATCTACTTACATATATAGCACAAAGGCCCTTTGGGACCCTCTAATTGCCTTAAACCTGCAACTGTGGGAGCTCTTCCGGTGCTCTGGGCTTGGCTAGGGAACTCATTCTCAATTTCCAGATGGGCTTGGACACAGGGAACAGAAGATGATGTGCTTGCAGCTGCATGTTGGGTTCTCCTGACTCAAGCACCGGTGCCCGGAGCACTCTGCAGCTGACTGTGTCCTGTTAGTGAATTTGAAAGCCAATTCAGCCAGTGGAACTTCATGTTCATTGGTTTGTTTCCAGTAATTAAAAAAATAAGATTTCATTTACACTTAAGAAATATTGCCAGTGTGGCCTAGAGCATACAGCATTGCATGGTGAGGTAAGGGCTTTCCATCCTTCATCTGCATAGCGGACAAATGACACCCTGCCTCACTGCCCTATCCAGGTGGGATTGCCCACTCAGGTGGAATTGGATCCTCTTGTGGCCAAGCTGACTTGGACATCACTGGCATTGTACAATACCTGCAATACCTGGTTCTTTGTTTCTCTGAGGCCATTATGAGCTTTTTGTTACTATAACAAAATATCTGAGGCTGGGAACATATTGTAAAAGAGAGGTTTATTAGCTCACATTTGGGGAGGCTAAAATTCCAAACAGTGTGTATACCAGCTCTGGGTAAGGGACCACTGGCTATGTCACCTCACCTTAAATGATACCAAAAGTAAAGAGTTTGCAAGCATAAAAGATTCCATGGAAAAGCTGAAATCCAGAGCGCACAAAAGGGTCAATGGTGTGACCCCTCACTTTGTCCAATTCTTAAAGCTCTCTCTACCCATCAAGTCTGAGGATTAAGCTTCCAACCCAGAGAACAGATTCAAACCATAGGTGGCCACAACAGGGAGAATATCATTCAAGTAATGAAGTGAATTTGAATTTTTAAAAATATTTCTTATTCATCCAATTTGTAAGAACAAAACTTTGAGCTCTTTTGAGTTTGACTTATAAACCAAAAATAATTGTATACTGAAGAGCTAAGTGTGCTCAGTGGTAGTGTGCTTGCCTAGCATGCATGAGGTCCTGAGTTCAATTCCGAGCACTGTGAGCTATATATTCCTGAACCACACATTAGGCCTAACTGCCCATATGCTGTGAGCCACCTGTGCAAGGACATGAGTCAGGCTGTCTACACTCCATCCCGCTAGACTAGTGTGTTAGAGAGCCTTGGGGTTTCCAGAAGATGTCTCAGCACCCAGCAGTCCAGGATGCCTCTCCCCATGCTATAACCACAACAGCTCATCTTTGCTCTTGTGTGTTGAGCATCTGAGCAGAAATTGTATTAATAAAATGGCTATCCACATGTAAGGAAGAAATGCCACCCTGCTTCTTGACTGATCCTAATTTTTCTTATTGTATTCCATCATTGGGTTCCTCACCTGCTTTCCTTTGTGACCAGTCTCCCCTGTCTCTGCTAGGGGACTGTCCTCCAGTTCTTGGGACCCTGGCCTTTCTAGGATGCTCATCTCTGCCGATTCCTAATGATGCCTGAGTAAGGAAGGCTGCTACTCAGGATCCTGTTCTCACTAAGCCCTAACCCCCCAACTTAACATGAGAGTGGGAGATAAAGGGTGTTTTCTAAAAATTGAGAACTTGGGACAGAGCCCCCATTGTAGTTTTTGGAGAAATCAAAACAAAGACTGGCCTCATTGGGCTCATGAGGCTGAAACAGCCCAGGAGTTCAATGATCCATAGCACAGATGTGGCCCTGGGATTTGTTGCACTTTTTCAGGTCCTTTTTTTAAATGCCAGACATCAGCATTAGCGTAGACACTTGGAATACACGCCTTCACTTAATAAGCTTGGTCTAATTTAGTACACATTTCTCTTAATAAAGTCTGTGTTCAAATTATCTTATATCCCCTGGGTCCCTGCTGCGGGAAGATGAAGGCACGTACCAGCACAGTCTGCTTCCCATTCAGGTGGCATTCCCTGAGGAATGAAGCAGCTTTCCCTCAGAAGCCTCTTTCACAAGGAGGTCAAGGTCACATTTAGGCAAAAGTATAAACTACCTGCACCAGCAGCTTTTGTGTCAGCAGGCACCAGATGCTGCTGAGCACTTGAGATGGGCTCACCTTAAGACCTCACACCAACTTGAGGCTTAGACATTTTGCAGAATCGCATTTTTGTACATGAGGAAATGGGAACAAGCAGCCTGGATCTGGATGGACTTCTGGGCCACCAGAACTAGACCTGGTAGCCAAGGGACTTAGAGAATTTTGGAATCTGGAGTCGAATTATTTGCCAAACTTTCTTGGTATATTTCTCTAACAAGACAAAGTCAAACTGAAGCCTAGAGATAACTAGAGACCCATCAGGCATCATGGGCCTGACTAGGGAGGCCTGGACTTGGAGCCAGGAGACAGGAATTCCAGACTCTCACTGCCATCGTTCCCCTGCTCTGAGTTTCTGAGAAAGTCCTGATTCTTAGACTCTTAATTCCTTCATCTGTAGAAGGAATTCAATAGCCCAGATGTTATATGAGAAACTTTTTAACTCTGTGAATTTTGGTCCCAAACTGCAGAGAACTGCCTTTTGAGGTAATTCCTAAACAAAATAGTTTGCTCTTAATAATGTCATAGAAATGTTTGCTGTGAAGGCAAGAGATATTGAACATTTAAAAAAATTGGTTCAGGGACTGGGGAGATGGTTCAGTGGGTAAAGTTCCTGCCATGAAAGCATGAGGACCTTGGTTCAGCTCTCCAGAACCCATGGGAAATGCTGGATAGCATTCACAGCTGTCATCCCATCTCTTGAGAGACAGAAACAGAGAATCCCTGGGGCTCACTGAGTCTTGCTACATCAGGAGCTCTAGGCTTAGCTAGAGCTATTCTCAAGGAATAAAGTGGAATGCCATTGAGGAAGATACTTGACATCAACCTCTGGCCTTCAAACAGATGTGCACACACAATCGCACACATATGAGCATGTGTATGCACACGAGAAAGAGAAACAGGGATTGAGAAAACCTGCTGAAGCCAGGTCATGGCCAGCCATGATGAACCTGCATCCTATAGTTCTGTGAATATCCCTTGGGCTTGTGTGGCAGAGTTTTAAGGTTGCAGCTTATGGGGGTCTATTACACACTTCACTTAGTCCTTGCATTCCACGGGTGTCTCTATCACTGAAATAAAGAAAGAAGCAGCAGCAAGATTTCAGACAGTCTAGCCATTTGCGTTGCTCAAAATTGATAGCTGACCATCCGTGAAATTGTGTTCATTGAGGGGCGTCCCATTCCACCAGCCTGCACACAGAAGGATTCAACAGAAGCAAGGGAGAACATAGCCTCCCTCTTTCTCGTGTGCTTTCTAGACTGAGTAGCAGAGGGAAGATGGCAGGAAAGACCAGTAGCATCCTGAACATCCTGAACACATTTTGTACAGGACAGAGACAAAGTACCACATAAGTCTTTTGCCACAAATGTCTCTCAAAGGAACATTATCATTCAAAAGCTAGAATTATAGTGAGTAGCCCCTACCTTTCAGATGCAAGAAAGCTGGCACTAGGAGGGATAGATATGTAGCTCTTCATTCTTGTGGGAATGCTCTGACTTAGAATAGAGAGATGCACTAGATCATGTGTGCCAGATACAGTTGTTCCTTACTATCCTCAGAGGATAGGTGTTTAGATCCCTTGCCATTGCCAAAATTCAGATACTCAAGCCCTATATGAAATATACAGGATTTGACAAAAACTGTATATTTCTTTTCATATACTTCAAGTTATCCCGAGGTTATTTATAATAATTAATAAAATGTGTGATATGTGTGTGTATGTGAGTGTGCATGTGTGTGATATGTGTGTGCATGTGTGTGGAAATGTGTGTACATGTGTGTGCATGCATGTGTGCATGTGTGTGCATGCGTGTGTGCATGCATGTGGGAAGGTGTGTGTACAGTGTGTGTATGCATGTATGTGGCATGTGTGTGTGCATGTGTGTGGGAATGTGTGTGTACATGTGTGTGCATGTGTGTGTGCATGTGTGTGTGCATGCATGTGTGTGGGCATGTGTGTGGGCATGTGTGTGGGCATGTGTGTGGGCATGAGTGTGATTGGGTGTGTATGCATGTGCACATGTATGTGTGTGCATATAAAGACAGAGGACAACCTCAGGTGTTATTCCTTAGTCATCATCCACTTTTTTTGGAGACAGGGTCTCTCCTTGGTCTGGAACTCACAAAGTAGTCTACACTAACTAGCCAGTGATCCCCAGAGATCCACCTAACTCCACCTACCCATGCATCACCATGTCTGACCTTTTACCATTAATTCTGGGGATTGAACTCAGATCTTAATACTTATAAGCAAGCACTTACCAACTGAGGAATCTTCATAGCCCTTGTAGAGGTTCTTAGGATATATTATGTAGTCAATGATAGTATAGATACATTGTTTAAATATTTTCAATCTAGTTGGTTAAGTCTGTGGATATGGAACTACAGATACTATGGCTGCTGATTTCAAGAGAAGTCTGTTTCCAAGAAAGCTTGACACCAATCACTGGCAGTGCTGCTGAAGTCATTTAATATCCAGAGAACCCAGAATAACTGGGCCTTTTGCCAGAATTGTATCAGTCCCAATCTGTCCCCCTCTAAGAAGCTTTTCTGGAACCTTCCCAGCCACATCTGATTATCTGATGTGCAGAGCTAAGGTTTGGATGCCAGGACAAGTTTGAATCTTTGACTTCATTTATGTCTGTGTGGCCTAGGGCAAGGTATCAAACCTTGTAAACCTCATTTGTAAAGTGAAATACAAATGTAGCCATTAGGAATTTAAACTACAAAGCAAGATGGCTTTTTCCACACCCAAATTTGTTCCATTTCAAGCCCCATTCCATCTGAGTAAGATTTAGTCTACTTGGATTTTGGCATTTTCTCATTTCCTTCAGCACTGGTTGATAGGGCCCTGGACACCTTTCTACACAGGTGTCCACTGAAGTAGTACTCATCATCATTGTGGTGGTGGTCCTCACTCACTGATGGTCCTTCAGGATTGACTATTGCCTTGGTGTTCCCTTGCCTTACTCAGGAGTACATCAGTACTTGCAGTGTTCCTCACACTCTCTCCATAGGGCCATCTGTACCAAGTCAACATGCCCTGTCGGTTTCAAACACTCTGGCAGGGCTGAGCCCAGAGAGCAGTTCCAGGTGCTATTGTCATTCAGTGACACTGATGTCTTCTCCATTCCTCTCTTCCTCCCCAATGGCAGGCTCACGGCTAGGTCTTCCCTATCTTCCTAAGGGTTTAAGCTACTGGAGCCCACACAGGGGAAAGTTATTCAGTTTCAGCCTCTTCTGTAACTTCCTGTGGCAGGGCTAGAGCTGTGCTTCAGTGGAAGTGATATGGGTGAGAGAGCAAAGAAAAATATACAAAAGAGTCTAAGATCTCTGAGACAATTAAAGACCACCTATAGATGAAATGAAACAGCATATGAAAGAACCTGCCAGACTTCAGGGACCTAATAAATGATGCCTATTTTTCCTCCCTTACATATTGGACACATAGTCTATATCACTTGTTTGAAAACTAATCATATGCTGCCTTAGAAATAGCAACTATATTGATAATTTATTCTCACATTTTTATTTTATTTCACCAGCTTCTATACTTTATTCTCTCCACTCAGTTTTCTCTCCTGAAGAACATGGTCCATAGCTTATAATAAGCCAGATCTAACATGTGTCTAGATATACAGAAAATGCTTTAAGAATGGGTGCTAATCTAGCCCCAGGCATCCAAAATCCTGTTTGCAAACAAAGAAATTTTATGGAATAAATCGCTTCTAAATGTTAACAGAGGAGCCATGTGGTCTATGTAGACATCCTCAATATTAAAAAGAAAGGCTTTTCAATTTATCTATTATTCTTGGAAATCCTGTATCACAGTCACCACTGGGTGAAAATCTATTTCAAATTTTATGCTGGCCTCTTATTATAAGATGTGAATTAAAATGATTTCCTGGAGCTTTGCCACTGATAAACAGAATGCATCACAGATCTGGCATTCTTGAGTTGAAAATACAGATCATAAGATCTTAGCATCCAAGCTAGGCACCAAGTTTAGCCTTTGACGCTAGAGCTCCTTAATGAGAAGCTGAGGAAGGCTAGCTGATGGATTGACACACACAGATTATAGGAGCCTACCCTTTACAACACTCCTTGTAAATATTTTCATCCATAATTATAAAATGAGTATCTTCATTCTAGGGGTTTTATGAGCACTAATGATATGATACGTATTGAGGACTTTACATAGTGTTGGCTACATAGTCCTTACCCAGTAAATGCTAGTTACCGGGTCGACTGCTTGAGGTGGGGAGAAGACAGGGCAGACATGACCCCTGGAGCGTAACAGCCCTACTATTGATACTCAGGCCCTCACAGTCCTTTCTGAAGCTCAAAAAAATGTCTATTTTCAGGATCACAAATCATACTTTTTGTTGGTGTGACAAATAATTGGAAATAAATTAAGGGGGAAAGGATGCAATTGAGCTTATGGCTTCAGTCTCTGGTCATCTAGCTCCCTTGTTTCTGGGCCACAGATAAGGCAGAGCTGTTTACATGGGAGCCAGGAAACAGATGAGTGAGAGAAAGAGGTCAGGCTAAGGTATATCATTCTAGGATACTCACTCAGTGATCCACTTCTCCCAACTCGGCCCCATCTTCCTCAGCTTAACCACCTCGAAATAGTCTATTCAAGTTTTCCCCTCAATGGATTGAGCCAATGAGTAAGCCTGAGCCATCACAACCCAATCATTTCCAAAATGCCTAACCTGTGACCACTGTGTGCAGCAGGAAGCGCCTTCAGCCTACCAGCCTTGAAGGTGGGGCACTTGGCATCTAGGCTGTGACACTGGAGTGAGAACAGGCTAACGTCATGGATGAGCACTCTATCTATAGGATTTCAGGATCTTGATCAGAAGTCCTCAAATTAGCTTCCTTGCAGTCATGGACCTCTGGGGGCCCATTACTCAAAGCCAAATCTAATTGGAATTCCATGTGAAGTAAGCACTTAAAAAAGAGATTTCTTAGCTGGGTGTGGTGGTGCACGCCTTTAATCCCAGCACTTGGGAGGCAGAGGTAGGAGGATCACCATGAGTTCAAGGCCACCCTGAGACTACATAGTGAATTCCAGGTCAGCCTGGGCTAGAGTAAGACCCTACCTCGAAAAACAAACAAGCAAACAAACAAAAAAAAAAAAACAAAAAAAAAAAAGAGAGAGATTTCTTTCATTTCCTGAGGAAAGAATCTTGTGTGGCAAGTAACCCAAATGGTTTAACTCATAAACACAAATAGATGATTCTTGCATCAGAGGACATACACAGCAGTGGATATATCTGTTTTGTTCCTGCACGACTTCCGGCTCTGCCCTGGATTCTGCGTTGCCTGTGTTATGTGCTAGTCTAGTGGCAAAAAGGATGTCACAGCCCTTGGTCTCCCATCTTTACCTAATAATATCCAGGAAAAGACAGTAAGAGTTGGTGGCTTCTGGAGAGAGGAAATGGGAGCTTTTGTGTGTAAGCTGTCTGTCAGCACCTCATGAGCTTGGCCTAAATTTGGACCAATGATTGTTCCTCCTATTTTCCCATGCTTGTGGGTAAATGTGGACCTGTGATTACTCCTCAACCTATTCTTATAGCTTATTGAATGCCCAGTGCTGATTGGTTTCATTATGGTACTGGGTCCCAGATCCACACTTCAATCAATCACTGGAGCAAATCCACTTAAACAGAGCCCATTCCTAGGCATTGAATTCATCCATGCCCTTAGCTTTAGGGGGATGTCTTAGAGAACGAAAAAGTGATATAGCTGCAGTGCCTTTGACTCTGCTGGCATTCATCTCACCAGCTCCTTCAATTTAGCAGGCAATTATAAAGTGTCTGCTATGTGCCAGGCAGGGTGCGGGATGCCAAGAGGACACCAGAGGCCAAGTGTTCTTGAGAAAAATAAATGAGCCAACTTATGCACAGTGTCTAGTGCAGCCCTCAGCCCCTAAGACTTGCTCAGTATTGTCTTCATTAAAATGAATAATGCATGAGTGATCCTTGCTATCCAGGAGAGAGAGACTTAAACTAATAAATTAGAGCAGTGAGCGAAGAGCCAGCCTACGGGTGGCATCAGGAGAGATTTCACATCCAGAGTATGCAGAGAGCCAACCTGGAGAAGCTCACGGCTCAGTGCTTCTTAACCTTGGCTTCACATTTGCTCTACCTGAGAAACTTTAAAACTCCCCATACCAATTAAATCCATATTCCCAGGGGAACAGCCCGGGCAGCAGTTTATCTTCTTGAAGATCCCCAGATGATTAAAACGTGTAGCCAAGGCTGAGAACCACAGTTTTCCGCTACTGAAGACATAAAACACCCACATGTCAACCATTCCCCAACGATGCCAAGTAGCAATGGCTACATTAAAACCAATTGGCAGTGTTTCGAGGATGAGGACAAGAAGAGAGCACAGCGGGCGCAGGGCAGGAGGAGGCTGTGGGAAACGAGAGTTCAGGAAGATTTCAGTAGCAGCAGGGACAGGGAGCCATAGGGATCTTGCATAACTGGTTTTTGCCTAATCTGAGCAATAGGCTGGAGGTGGTGATGAAGAATGGAAAGGGTATGAATGAGCAAAGATGTAGGCAAAGCCTGGCATGGTGGCACACCTTTACGCTCAGCACTCAAGGGTCTGAGGTAGGAGGACTGCTGTAAGTTTGAGGCCAGCCTGAAACTACATAGTAAATTTCAGGTCAGCCTAGGCTAGAGCGAGAACCTACCTTGAAAAACCTATGTAGTTTCAGGCTGGCCTCAAACTCCCAAATGTTGTAGAAATACCCAGTGACAAACAGACAAAGCCTTCATAGCAAGTGGAGAGGGGAGTTTAATTTTATGCCCGCACCTGGTGGTCCAAGCATAGAAAAGTCTTGGCCCAGAACCCGGGTTACAAAGAGATTTTATAGTAGGGCACAGAGATAAGTACCTGACATTAGACATGTAAATTATAAGAACCTAGCAACTCACACACTTACAATGGGTTCCAGGAAGTTCAGATAATCCTCCCCAGGTATTCTCCAGCCTCATCTTTTCCTAACTTCCTTATCATAGTTAAAGCAAATCCTTCTTTTGTCTCACAGGACTTCAAAGCTCTGGTCATCTCTCACCTCATGCTATGACACTGGCCATCTGAGGCCAACAAATGTCTGCAGAATGTAACAATGAATACTGGGAGGGGGCAGTAAGCTCCCACTCATTTTGCTATAATACAAAGCAGAAGTACAGAGTGCCTAAATCTCAACAATAAAGCAGACTTAAAACTCACCCACCATGACTCAGGGAACTGAGCAGAAGAGGGGGCAGAAAGACTGTAAGAGCCATGGTGGTTGGGGAGAACTCCCAGAGACATTGCCCCCCTCAGCACCAACACACAAAGGGAGGGGGACTTAGCTGACTCCTGTGCTACCCATAACCTCCTAACCCACAGGTTGATCCAGTATGCCCACCGAGGAGGATTACCAGTGTGTTGGGGACAGGAAGGAGGGAAATGGGATACCAACATAATATTTGCCCATACAATATATCTAATTTTGAATAATAAAGATATCAAAAAAAAAAAGAAAGAAAAAAGGAGTTGGGGCAACCCTGGGTCAGTCTGGATCTAACCAGTAAAAAGAGAAGTTCAACAAGCCAGCAGGAGCCTCAGTGGTTTACATACATAAAGAATGAACTCCAACAAAGGGTGGGTAGAGTAACAAGGAGTTATTTACAGAGACCCCTGGAGAACATTAAAGGACACAGGAATCTACTACTAAGCTTTGCTTGCATGACCTGGCTCAACCAAAGGGCAGCGAGGGCATTGTCATGCAGCTTGCTGGAAACCTATCCACTAGGGAGCTGAGGTGGGTGGGTGGGTGGAGGAGGCCTTCGATGGACATGTCTCTCTGGACTCTTAACACCAAACCTCAGGCAATATAAAGCAGAAGCAGCCTAGCAGAGCCAGAAGGTAGAACACAGAAACTTGCCCTGTGAGCTAGAGACTCTGAGAACTTTCCAAACCTTCCCTGGGAATCAGTAAAACCAGCATTCTGTCCTACATCACTTACATCTCTCATCCGCATTCTGCTTCCTTTCTGGACAAAGAGTCATCCAATGTCTAGGCTAGGACTATCTATGTGCATTTCCCAGAGATGGAGGGGTTGGGCTTAGTCAAGTCAGTGGGGAAGGCTGCCTGGAGGAAGCAGGCTACAAATGAACCTCAAGAGAGGTGGAACCTGGAAACCAGGGAGAAGAAGGGAAGGGTAGCTCCTGATGGAGCTGAAGCAGGAACACATCCAGTGCATGCACAAGGGTGATCGTGGACCTCAGCTCCCAGGGTGCTCAGTGTGTTTCTGACCCTCAGGTGTAAGGGGCACCTAGGCAATGTGATCTTGGTTCCATGGGCAGCTGGTGCCTTGAGGCTTCTGCCCAAACCCCACAGGGAAGATAACGGCACTCCTTCTTCTTATAGGAGGAGAAGTAGCCAAACCACGATTTGCTCAGTTCTTCCATGGCAGCCTGGCAAGTCTCACCATCCGCCCTGGAAAAATGGAAAGCCAGAAGGTGATTTCCTGCTTGCAGGCCTGCAAAGAAGGGCTGGATATTAATTCCTTGGAAAGCCCTGGGCAAGGAATAAAGGTAAGGAAGGCACTGGTGCCACCCCCAATAAGACATTGACTGATGACTCTAAGGCTGCCCAGCCCAGAGCACGGCAGGAAATAGTTGTTACTGGTAAAGCTGCACAAAAATGGCACCAGCTTCCAGGTGCCACAGTGACTGTTATATCCAGGACAGACTTCTGCCGCCAAGTCTTCAGGCTCCTCGATCAAGCCTTGTGCATAGTTGATACCTGTTACATGTCTGCCTGAGGAAGTTGTTAAACTTCATTTGTCTGTAGGTTGGTTACTTTGCTGTGCATTTGCCTGAAGGCATGGTACCAGCAAACAAAAATACATTTAGAAAACAAAATAAGCACAAAAAAATAGGTCTTTAAAATACAAATGAAAACAGAAAGGGAAGACAGTTTGTGAGGTGGATTTAGACAGTGGAAGTGGGAGTCACTGGGTCCTCGTGGTTCCGGTGAAGCAGATCACCCTCCAAATGATCTCTGAAGTCAAAAGGAATTTGAACATGGTTTTTATTGTGTGTGTGAAATAGAAATATTCAACTGATCCTGGAGAATGAGAGTTGGGTTCCTAGCAAAGCTCCTCTTGCAGGAAGCAGGAAAGGCTGCAGCCAGTTATGGCCCCGGCAAGCTTCTACCTGACAAGTAGGGAAACTTACTAGACTCACCTGGACATAAGCTTTTGATAGTCCTGGGCCCCTGGGGCCATCTCAACAAAGCCCCAGACCCTAGCTCCTTTCTGGAAGTCAGAACAGGCTGCAGTCTACTGTCTTGGGACCAGAATATCCCCCAGAGGTCCTGGTAGCTGTGGTTGTTTTGCAACTTGACCATTTCCCAAGGGAATGGTAGAGCAGCAGCAGCAGCAGCAGCAGCAGCAGCAGCAGCAGCAGCAGCAGCAGCAGCAGTGGATCTTCACCTGCTGCCCATCTGTACCTAGTCTGCATTGGAGCTGCCCTGCAGTTCCGCCCTGGACCTGCCTCTGCCAGGCTGCTGCTTGCAGGGCTCTGATACGGGGCGTCCCAGCAGGCACTGGTGGTCTGAGAATGTGCTGTTTGTCACATTATGGCCTCTTCAACAAACATCCCACAAACACTTCTGGACAGGGTATGCAGATACAAAAGTGATATTCCTAGCCTACTGTCTTCAGGGAATTCAGTGGTCCCAGTGGCTTAGGATCATGCTTGATAGTCACCAGTGACCAGCACTGCCACTCCCAAAGGGTCTTTGAGTAGCAGGAACTATTTATAGATATTACTCCCTGGGACAGCCTCTTGACAAGGATTCTGTGGTATTCCCATTGTTCACAATAGGAACAGAAAACTGATAAACCCACCTTAGATCCTGGAATTCATGATGGACAGACAGCACTAGAGTTTGAATCCATGCCATCCATATCAGAGCTCTAGACTCTTGGTGAATGGCCATCAGAGAAGGCTCCATGAAGGAGGGAAAGCCTGGTCAGAATGTGTAAGGATAGGTAGGAATCCACCTGGAAGAAGTGGGGGCACTGAGAGAAAGGGTAGTCATTTCAGGCAGAACCAAGAATGTGAGCAGTAGCAGAGGGTCTGAGGGATATCACCACACACACTGGGACTTCATGGCCAGTGTATAGAAGAGCAGAAGAAAGGTGAGACCAGAGAGCTAGGCAAATTCCACATCACAGGAGCTCTTAACTCTGTTTAGATACTGAAGGCTCAAGCAAGAGAGCATGATCTTGGCCATGCACTGTATAGGATGCTTTCCCTGGAGACTGGGCCTGAAGGGGAAATGGAAGGAGTACAGAAGGCATGGATAGGCGACACCAACTTTCACAGTCATTGTTTGGCATAACGGAGACACACATATGGATACACACTCAATCATTAACCGTCATTGGAGGATGTTCACAAGATCACCTCATTCTCATACTGAAAAGGCTAGTCTGACCAGAGTGTGTTGTGTCCTTCATTTCATCCACTTAGTGCTGTAGAAACCCAGCCTCCAAGCCTCTTTTTCTCGTTAGTTAGTTAGTTAGTTAGTTAGTTAGTTAGTTATGAGAGAAAGAGAATGGGCATGCCAGAGCCTCTTGCCATTGCAAATGAACTCCAGACACATGCACTACTTTGTGCATCTGGCTTTACATGGGTACTGGGGAATCAAAATTGGGCCCTTGAGCTTTGCAAGCAAGTGCCTTTAACTGTTGAGCCATCTCCCCAGCCCCAAGCCTCTTTTTGACTCCAGATTCACTGCCTTCCTCTGAATGCATCTTCTCTGCTTTGAACTATCCCAGGGGGCCACTGTTACAGAGTTCCAGGCTCAAAAGAGCAAATAAACCAAATATACTAGGCTTAAAAGCCAGGCAGCTTTAGAATTTTAAATTAAGAACCATTGCAATTTCTACAGAGTAGTCACAGCCTATAAGAAGTTGCTAAGATAAGTGGCCCACAAATGTTGGGGACAAGAGGAGGGTTTTCCGTATCCAACCTGTCCATAGCCTAGTCACGGAAAATGATACTCTGTCATCCCCAGGGCATGGCTGGCAAGAACTAGAGGTGTGTGAGAGAAGTTAATAAGACACACCATTTACAGAGCACACACAGGGGGCTATTTTACATTCATTATCTCTACTCCTCAAAACAAATTAAATATTATGACCTCATTTCAAAAGTAAGGGGACTGGGGCTTGGGGACTTGTCCAAAACAAATCCATGCTCCTTCCTCTACACTGGGAACTCTGATTAAAAGATAATCTCAACTATTATTAAAGCCATCTTCTTTCCCTTCCTGAATTTCTCCTTCACATCATTTCTGAATGACAACTATTACTTTATTTGCTAACCTCCTTCTGCAACTCTGACTTGATAGAAGGGATGCCTTCCTGCACTGAAGGAACTCCCCCTGCACTCGTAGGACCTGGCGCGGGCTCCTGGCTTTACTTCTCTTTTCTCTGGACTGCATATTTCTGGATACTTTTTGGGCATGTCTCAGTATTTACATAGTTGTGGTGGTTGTTGTCTTATGTCTAGGCAGGATTCTAGAATGGCCACCTCCTGGAGAATGCCCTGTTCTGGTTTTCATCTTCACAATGTGGAAAAACAGGAAACAGCAAGGACTTTGGAGCAAGGCACTCCTGGGTCCAAATCACAATATTGATATCTATTTAATAGTATGGTGGGCAAGATATTTTAACCCCTGTGATGCCAGTTCCCATGTAAACAGTAGGTTTAATATTATGTATTTTGTAGTGATGTACAAATTTAATACACATATGAATATATATCCCTCTAGCTAACCTGATGGACTCTCAACACATCACAGGTCTTTTGTGGCACAGGAATTCTTAAGTGGCAGGTTTTCATGTGGTCTAGGCTGGCGGATGGCAGGTGTCTAGGGACTGGCATGGTACTAGAACACTATGGCCAGCTACCCTTGAGGCTTTAGGCAGGAACTTCCCTGATGTCCCAACCTATGAGGTGCCTGGAAAATACTAGACAAGATGACTGTCCTGCAAGGGCCACTTGTCTGACATCGTAGTTCCTAAGTATACCATCCCTAAGCACTGTCCCTCAGCATACTATCAGCTCCTGCTCGATGGTGATACCAACATAAACACGTATCCTGAATAAACAGAAACTCATCCTAGAGCAGGGAAAACTACAGCTAGAAACTGTAAGAACTCATTCTATTTATATTTACCCCTCAAGAACTATGGTGATGGCTGGGCCAGTGCCCATCTTCATGCCCTGTGACAGCCTCCATGATATGCTGGTCGCAAGCCCAGTGTTAAACTGAAGACTCAACACATTTGCTAACCTGTGCTTTTGTCAGATGGATACCAAGTACCAGATCATTTCTCTAGAAGAATCTGTTGATTGTCCTACTCAACCTTTAAGCAAAGCTCAGATCTTAGCCTGCTCTGCAGGCCTTACCATCTTTCTAAGGTTTCTGGTAATAAAGCTGAGAAAATGTCAGTACACAGTGCCCTTAAAGGGCTTAGGGGTAATTGGAGGATGCAAACAGACAGACAGACAGAAAGAGCACCACTCTAGGAGTGATGGTGAGAGGGGAGAGGAGAATGGGGTCAAGGGGCAGAAAATCCTTCATAACATTAGTTAGTGGCTTTTGGAAGGATGACCTTGAATCTTCCCAAATCTGAAGCAGGTAGCTTGTAGAATATCTCGGCGGAGCTCATGATGACTTACTTGCTGGTATGTGGTACCGCCAGAGCTAAGAGCCGCCTGAGTGAGTAAGCATCTGTGGTCAAAGGCTGCTTATGAATATTGTCCTCTGAACTCTATATGTGTGATGGTACATGCACATCTGCACTCACACACAGAAATACATATATACACATGCTCACATACATGCACACAATATATACACTACATATCCACACAGGAATAATTATTAAACATTAGGAATTGTAATCCAAGCTATCATATGTTGAATACTTTTTGAATACTAGGCACTTAATATGAGTTGAACATCTCAATCCAAAAATTTCCAATGGTCCAAAATGCAAAACTTCCTGAGCACTGACAGGGTAACACAAGTATAAAATTCCACAGTGAATCTCATGTGACAGGTCACAGTTAAAACACGGATGGACACTTAACATATACATATACAGTCAAATCATGTGCATAGGAGATATAGGAGACATAAATGAATTTAATGTCTCTACAAAATATTTCATTATATATATGAATGTTGTGGTCTCTTCAGAGATGCACAGAGCCTTGGGGAGGAGAGAATCTTGGCTGGGAGAAACTGACTTCATCCTACAGACAGGCTAAGCGATTACAGTAGTAACTCTACAACTTTAATGGCTTGACACTTAGAGGTTTGTTTTTCTTATACAGTCAGGAAGGTGGGGTGGAGTTTTCATGTACAAGCTGCTGGACACTGAAGTAGAAGGAAGTACCCCCATAGGGCATTTGCCTATCTCAACACAAAGCACCCTGTGTCATTTCCCCTCATGCCTCATTGGCCAGGTGTGCTCACATGGCCTTGGAATGCCTGACACAGGGAGCTGGGAAGTGTTGCTTCCATGGTGCCAGGAAGGAAAGGGGAAGCAGGGTTTGGTGCTGCTGATAACAAACTCTGCTAAAAAGCCAAGCAACTACCATGAAGCCCTATGGGGACTGACGGAAGGTGGAATTGAGCAGAATATAGGCTGAAGGGACTATTCATTTATCCACCCAGCAGAGGCTTCCAGACCACGAGGGCCTGGCTCTGGGATTGAGGGACCAGAGCCCAGGTCCCTGTACTATGAGTGAATCCCTCATCACTGTGCCACACCATTGGGCTACTCTCTTATAAATTCGACAGGAGAAAGACATGGAGCACCGTGGGACCTGAGTGAGAAAAGCTGGGGGCAGTAAAACACTCATGGTAGTTAAAGGGAACAAAAAGAGTGATAAGTTTCCTAGGACCACGGTGCAAGGGATTCATATGGTTCAATGTCACCAACTGTGACACATCTATCTTCTATGAGGATTCAAACAGAGAATGAGGCTCCCCAATGATGATATTTGAGTCAGATCAGGGAAAAATAAGTACAAATGGAATTTTTTCTTTAAACTCGGGAAATATATATATTTAGATTTTTTTTGTGGTAAGAGATATGCATTGAAACTGCACTAAGATGGCATTTGTCACCTATCAGATTTGCAGAAATCTCAAAGTCTACAGCAAACTCTGGCTGACATGTTAGAGAGGAGGCATTCACACACTGATGGAAAGAGTGTGTACTGACAATCTGGAATTTGTCAGCCTTGACCAAAGTTCAAAGTGTGTGCACTCTTTGATCTAGCAATGTCCCAAGTAGGGATTTGCCCTTCAGATAGCATGAACTTATGAAATATTATGGATATGAAATTACTGTGTCATTGTCAGTAAAAGATTGGAAATGACCACTACTAGGAACATTGTGACTGGGTTTTCAGAGTCTTGTACTATGACTGAGACTGATACGACTAGGAGTTTGTAGCCCTTAGAGAGAACCCCAGGGAGGGTCCCAAAGATCATGAGAGTAGTGTGAATTGCTGGAGATTGTGTGCATAACTGATTCACTTGCAGAAGTTCTAGAGATGACTTTGGTGGCCTCAGTGGCTTCTTCATGGAGTTGGGGAGCTAACAGGGGTCTCTATCTGTTACTGACTATTCTCTCCTATGATACTCACTTCTTCCTTCCAGTATCACTTCAATCCCTCGCAGTCCATACTGGTGATGGAAGGTGATGACATTGGAAATATCAACCGAGCCCTCCAGAAGGTCTCCTACATCAACTCCAGGCAGTTCCCAACAGCGGGTGTCCGACGCCTCAGACTCTCATCCAAAGTCCAGTGAGTGGATGTTAGCCAGCCTTGGGCCCTGCTGAGACAGCAGCAATATTCCCTTGCCAACAGGGCTGGTCCTTCCTCCTTTGTCTTCAACTCTTCTCTTCCTACCATAACACTTCAATGCTTCCAATGGATCTGCTTTTCTTTAGTGTTCTCTCTCTCTCTCTCTCTCTCTCTCTCTCTGTGTGTGTGTGTGTGTGTGTGTGTGTGTGTGTGTGTGTGTGTGTGTGTACCAGGATCTTTTACCACTGATAACAAATGCCCCTTGGTTTTATATAGGCAGCTAGCGAATTGAACTTCAGCTGGCAAGCTTTGCAAGCAAGTATTTTTACCCATTAAGCAATTTCCTCATCCCCTCATTTTGTTTTCCTAAGACAAACATTAGTTTGTGCTACAAACTCAAATCTATCTTTCTTTACTTTATTCCATATCCAATCTGATGTCTAGAAGGTTCTGCTTTCTATACATTCTCCAAGTGGTCTAATTTAAGGTCACATCATTTGGTTTATGGTAGATGCTGCTTGACAAATGTCTATTAAACTGAATTAAACTTATCAACCTTACTTTGTAGAATTCCTTAATACTGTAGATAATCTGAGAAAGAGAGGACATGGTTCTTGTCCCCAGGGATCAGACTTAAGTTAATGAGATAAGGTTATTAACAAAATCTTTGGATTTCCAGACACAGCAGCTACTGGGGAGGGCTGGTAGGAAGGGAATCCCAAAGAGACTCTCAGGAGCTAGAAGTAGAGTCAGCAGGTACCTGGAGTGGGAGAAGGCTCAGAAAGAGGATCAAGGGTGGAAAGATGGGTCTACTAACTCAGGCATTTCTTGGGCATAGGAAAGATGCCCACAGTAGGCACCACACTCAATAGCATGATGAAAGGGGTGCCCATCCCCCAGGAGCTTGCGATTAGATGCAGGCGCCTTGAAGTCAGCTCCACATTGGAATGAAAAAGAGGAAGGAGAGGAGAGCCCACGGCTGAACATGGCAGAGGAGGAACCTTCCACAGATCCCCCATCCCCTCATCTCACCCAGCCCACAGAAGAAGATGGGGAGGCTCCAGAGAAGACCCACCCAAACTGCTCTTCCCTCAGGAAAATTTCCCTACTGTACAAAATGATGGCTGTCTTCACGGGGACCCAGCCAGCATTTCTAGAACACTCATCTGGCTCAAGGCTCACCTTTTAAGCAGAAGTCTCTGGCCTCCGTGGCAATGGGGAAGTAGCTATGCCCCGTGGGGCTAATGAGTCTGATGAAAGAGCCAGATCAGCTGAGGGCCTGGGCAGCAGCTTTTTCTAGTATATCTTTAATCCTTACTTCTACAGGGTAATCTCAGCCCTCCCTCCGCATTGGATAAATGAAGAAGCTGGTGTTCAGAGCAATAGCAGACCCAGCTGGGCTTGGCCAAGCAGGGTGTGGGGCCTTGTCTTCATCATTGCTAGGCTTGGCTCTTGACACACCAGGGCTGCCTCCCAGACATGGAAGTGGCAAAGCAGAAGGAGAAACGAGGGTGACCCCAGCAGTCCTCTGCTCCCACCTCTAGAAGAGAGGCAGGCACACACACTCCCACAGACTCACGGAGATAGAACATGTATGCTGCCGCCAGAGAGCTTAGCCCTGGGGTCTCATTTAGTAAGATGGCTATAACTGACCAGTTAGACAACAATTTGCTTACCAAATACCACTGTACCTAGCAAGCAGTTGCTATCTAATTAATGTTGCTATCGATTATTTTGTCAAAGGATAATGAAAGCTTTTAACGGTTACTTGTTGCTGGCACAGAAAATTCTCAATCCTCTCAGGAGCCAATCTCTTAAATCTCTATATTGCTAGTAGTTAGGATGGTAATGTGCCTTTAAGCTCAAAAGTCTCTTAACATCCTCCAGAGACTTTTAACAGTCAGGAAGCCTTGATAAGGGCTAGAGGTGGGAGCCCATTGCCCGTGGCTGTGATGGATGGTTAACTCATTTGCCATTCAGGGATGTGACTGTGGCTGTCTCCCCAGGTGCTTTGGGGAAGATGTGTGCATCAACATTCCTGATGTGGATGCCTATGTGATGGTCCTGCAGGCCATAGAGCCCCAGATCACCCTTCAGGGTACAGAGCGCTTCTGGAGACCTGCTGCCCAGTTTGAAAGTGCCAGAGGAGTGACCCTCTTCCCTGACATTAAGATTGTGAGCACCTTCACCAAAGCCGAAGCCTCTGGAGACATGAAAACCACAGGCACAGGTATGCATGTATAGACTTAACCTTGCCGCCAAGTAAAGTACATATTGCTCACCATGACAGGGTTATGTAAATATCAATCCAAGCCAGAAACATCCAGATGAACTGCAGGAGAAAGGTGGATGGCTTAGCAAAGCATGGCATGTCTGTAAGTGACAAGAAACTGGGGGGAGGCGTTTGTGCTAAGTAACTGACTAAACACTGAGTGCCAGGTGACATACAAGCTTGTGGAGGGTTCACATGGTGCCCTATCTGCAAGGGAAGAAGGAAGGTTCCCAGGAGGGAAGACCTCACGCTAATGGCAATGTTCTCTGAGAAGCATGAAGACAGCTTATTTGCATGTGTGTCCCTTTCCCTTCTCTGGAACTGCAAATATATCCTATAACAGACATGTATTCTACTAGTCACTGGAAACAATGCTAAAGATGCCCAAAGAGCAGCATCTAGCTTTGCATTCATGTCTGCATGCGCTAGGAAGCTAGGTAGTGCTCATCAATACAGTTCGCTCCCGGGAAATTCCCAGGTTGTTATTTCTACCGGTTTCATTATTGGGAGGGTTACTCAAGGAAAGAGTAGTTGAAATTCTCTGCCAGGGAGAAATACTCAGCTGTCCTGAAAGCAAGATGCACATTGAGGTGGGTGGGAGAGAAAGGGAAATGGCTACGGAGAAGGAAGAAGGGAGGTAGAAGAGGAAAGAGATTTTCTTCTGTGACTCAGAGGGGCTCAACATTACGGGGGACATACCCATCTGAGAGCCGTCCTTTGTGGTCTCTTCTAAGCAGGCACTTCCAGCTCACCCTCTTCTCCCAGAAGCCACTGTTAATGATGTACTGTGAGTCCCTGAAGAATCGCTTCTATAATAATCCTAATTACCCATTGCCTCAAACTACACCAGTCCCCAGTGAGTAGGGTACTTGAGGGGCAGCTCTCCTGAGCTTCTAAAAATAGATGACGTTTTGCCATGTGGCCGGGCAAGGTGGTTTCCGAGCTACATGCCAAGGTGCATTAGGTCAAGTGCTCTTCCTTCTTCCTCTGTCCTCATTTGGGACTAAAATCAGACTGAAAGGAAAACACACTGACTATCCTTGGTGGTCGCAGCCCTGGGAGAGTCCAGATCTACTGCCTCTGACATGAGCACACAGGCAGTGAAGGCAAAAGCAATTATCTGGGTCCACATTTCACATCTATTTATGAGGGGTATACAGAGTGTGTAGCATAGTGCCCAAGAGCTATTATTAGTACTTTTAAATTTCTGCACTTATTGTTGGAATAGTCATTTTTTACGAGTGTTTTAAACAAGCAAGCTAATGGCATTTTCAACCAGCTCTCAGTGACTAGCTCCAGAGTCATCTGTCCTCCACAGATTTCCCCCCCAGTAACCACCTATCCATATTAATGCAGGGACACACATTCATAACCCCCGAACATCCTTTCTCACACCTCTGTGTTCATTAACACTTTTGCTCCTCTCTGCCTGCAAGGTCCCTCTCCTTCCCCATCTCCTTTATTGCTTGTTTGCCAACATCTCTGCCTTAGTGCTTCCTCAGGAATACTCTGCCCAACACCACGCTGACCTGCCTGGTCATCTCCGGTTCTATCCACTGTCCACTGCTGGTGTTCTTCTCCAGCTCACAGCAGTTTTCAGCCCTTGGCGATGACCATGTCCATGAAACCAGAAAGTTCCTCCTTGCCCAGCAGTGTCTTCAGCATAGGTGCAGACAGAGGGCAACAATGCCTTGAGGAGAACAAGGAGATGGGAGAGAGCCAGGGCATACCCTGCCTAGTGTCACTCTGCTAGCCACACTTACAAGAAGCTCACAAACACCTGGAAATGATAAGAAAGACATTTCAAATTATATACTAACTACTGTTAACAATGACCTTGGTTTTAGTGTATATTATTGTGCCTTTAAAACTTGCTAATGATACCAATGTGGTTGGCAAACAGTTAAAAATTATACTTTTGGTATCACTGGAAAAGTTAAACAAAATAATTTGAAATAATTCTCTTTGACCTGGAGAGGTGGCTCAACAGTTAACAATACTTGCTTGCAAAGCCTAACTGCTGGGGTTTGATTCCCACATAAAGCCAGTCACACATAAAATAATTCTCTTGTCTTTAGTGAATCCTTTGGGATTTTAAAAGCTGTTTTCATAAATATCAAGAATATTTGAAGACCTTGGTCCCAGAGGTTACTATGTGTCATAGTCAGCCACACGCTGCTGGGATGAATCTTCAAACCAGGCACAATTTGGGGGGAGGAAAATATTTATTGAAACTACAGATTGAGGGAAAGTTCCATAACAGCGAAAGAAGATGGCCCTCTTTCACAGGTCTGAACAGAGAGAAAAACCCACCACCTACACCAGACACACAGAACAGGGAACAAGCAGAAGGGGCAAGGAGAGAATTTCTTCCCCCTTATATAGCCTTAGGGTGGGGTCTTACAACCCTATCCCAGACTTAATGGCTTCCTGAATCTCTGGAATTTCCTTCCTGCATGGTCCACACAGGATGTTTACTTCTAGCTTCTTTGAGCTTCTTTACATCCTGCCCCTTGCTGAGAGGCTGACTTCCTGTAAACATCCTCAGAGACCCACCCAAGATAATTAAAAAGATCATGTTGACAACAAACCTAACCATCACACTACAGGATCAGAGCATGTTCTATTTCACTTTTTCTCTTATTCTCTATGTAACCGTGGATGACCCACTGTGCCCCTTTGACCTTTCATTCCCCACTGGTCAATGGGCATAGTAATAGTAACAACCCCTTTTAACATGTCTGTTACAATTATGTTTGCACCACGCCTGGCACACAGCACACATTCCATAAGTGAAATAACCTTGCTCTTAAGATAGCATTTTAGTTCAGGACTACCAAACTACCCAGGCATCTCCTTTGAGAAATTTAGAGTCATAAAATCAGACAAGACCACTAGCTGGACCAGCTTGCTAATGTGCTCTCCTGAGAGCACATGAACTAATTAATTTACCCTGATTTATCAATTATTAATCAACTTTTGGTTATATTGTGTTGACTTCATTGATGATTCATTAATGATCCAGCTTCATCTGAGAAAAGCATAGTAATCATTGCTCTGTGGCAGTTCCTGGGATGAACTCTAAAAATTCATTCAGGGGCTTCTGCCCTTGAGAACCTAGAGCCTGATAACACACACACACACACACACACACACACACACACACACCACACACACAATGACCACATGGAGAATACCTCAGTCAAGGGTCACTTAGCTCTCCCCAGATGAAAGCTATTGCTGTTCTGAATCCACAGATGAGGAAACTGAGTGGTGGACAGTTTCTGTATCTCCTTCCCACTTACCAGTGGCAGAGCTGCTATTCAGATACACTTGTAGTAGTTACCTTCTTATTGCTGGGACAAAACACCCAAACAGAAGCACCCTATAGAAGGAAGTAAACCTATAGGTTTATTTCTGGTTTAAAGTTTCAAGAGGGAAGTTTTGTCATGGCAAGGAAAGCATGGCATGCATAGTTAGCTGGGTATCACATCTTCACAATAGCAGTGAAGAAGTAGAGAGTGTGAGCTAAGTGTGGTGAGTGGGCTGGGCTATAACATCCCAAGGTTCTCCCCTAGTGACACACCTCCTTCAACAAGGCTTCACCTCCCAAAGTCTTCACCAGCTGAGGAATTAAGTATAAGGCTTAATCAGGAACTCAAGAAGCCATGGGAGATATTTTACATTCAAACCATCATGGAATTTCTGACTGTAGTATGTATCCTCTTCTCACTGATCCATGCCCATACCTGAAGATGGCCTGAAATCTGAGCAGCAGGCAAGGAAGGTGGGAATGATCAGCCCTTCTCTTGACCAGCATGGAAATGGGGCAGTAACAGTGGAGGGACGTGATGAGCTTGGGCTCCTCATATTGACGTTCCTCATGTGTTTGCCTTCCCACAGCTCCCAAATCGGCAATATTGGAAGAAATGCTACATAACTTGGATTTCTGTGACATTTTGGTGCTTGGAGGGGATTTGGACCCAAGGCAGGAGTGCTTGGAGCTTAACCACAGTGAACTCCACCAACGGCACTTGGATGCTACCAACTCCACTGCAGGCTACTCCATCTATGGTAAGGCCCCATTTGGCCCGCTCTGTCCAGTGGTGTCCCTCAGATCTGTCCAGGGAGTCCTGAGTATAGTAGCAGCTAGGGATACACTGTGAAGTCCAGGGTCAGGTGAGTTTCTAGGCCTTCCTTTATAGAATGACTATAGTGTCTTGGGAATCTGTCCCATGTCTTGCTCCTTGTAGAAGCTAGAAGATAAGATACCTTCTCTTACAGTATTTGATGCCAGCAAATGTGGTAGCCATGTTTAGCAAATTGAAGTCGAACATTGCAGTCTCTGTGGAAATCCTTTGGATCAGTTTAACTGGCTCTTTGGAATTTTCATGTCTGCACCATTATCTATCTACTCATAAACATATTATTGGCCTCTTCTTAGATTCACAGGACCTACAGCACATCAGCCCCAGCCTGTTTCTGTGTCTTATTCCCCCCACCCCCGCCTCCTGACAACAGGTATGCTCTCTTGGTGCAGGTGTGGGCTCCATGAGCCGCTATGAGCAAGTGTTACATCACCTCCGCTACCGCAACTGGCACCCCACTTCCCTGGAAACAAGGCGCTTCCGGATCAAGTGCTCAGAACTCAATGGGCGCTACACTAGTAATGAATTCAATTTGGAGGTGAGTGCATCCTGGTATTTTCAGGGGAGGACTGACTCACCTGTTCATTTCTTTATTCACTGAGAGAATTATTACAAGTTTCCCTGCCACTTCTGGTCAACAGCACCTCTCCTTGCTCTTCCCAGGTCAGTGTCCTCCACGAGGTCAGAGTCCCAGACAGAGAACATGTCAACCATCTTATTGGGCAGCCTCCCTTCCTCCAGTCTGTCCATCACCCCGAGTCCCGAAGCAGCATCCGGCACAGTTCAGGTAGGGCACCTCCAAGGAGGGACCTCAGGACACCAGGGGATCATCAGAGAGACTAAACAGAGAGTTGTAGCAGTCAAAGTTGCTCAGAGCTGAGGAAGGGAATTCTGCAATGGAGACAATACAAGCCCTTCCTCCAAGTCATTCCTAGCTCCAATAGAGAGGCAACCAACTAAGCAAGAATATGTAATGACAGAGGTTGGTATGCGAGGCTGGGGCAGTGTTATGCTTTCAGATCCAACTCAAGGGCATGTCCTGTATGAAGCTTCTCCATGAACTCTCTTTATCTACATATATGCTCCATATTTAAAGTCCTCTCCCCATACTTTTATTTGAGCACTTGCCATATTGTGTCACCATCTGGTAGCATTTGTGTCCATTCCTGCTAAGCTTTACAATGTATTGATCTCAATGGAAGTTCTCCTATAATATTTTTTGGGGGTAGGGAGGGAACCAGGAATGGAAGAACACCTATTCTGTGCCTGCGTAGAAACCCACATAGATTATTTCCCTGACTCCTGACACCTGCCATAGATAGGGATTCGTGTATCTGCTACATAGATGAGCAAAGTATATCCCAGACAAAGGGATGTGAAAATGCAAAGAGAACTTGCTTGGAAGTGTGAGGACAGAATTACCTGCATGGAGGTGTTTTGTTCATGCTTCTTCACAAGAATGAGCTTCCCTTTGTTCCCATGCCGTGTGGGTTCTCTCCTCATTCCAGTGGTCCCGAGCATCGCCACGGTGGTCATCATTATCTCGGTGTGCATGCTGGTGTTTGTTGTGGCCATGGGTGTGTACCGAGTCCGAATCGCCCACCAGCACTTCATCCAGGAGACGGAGGCTGCCAAAGAGGCCGAGATGGATTGGGATGACTCTGCACTGACCATCACAGTCAACCCCATGGAGGTGACCCGAATTGGTCTGGGAACTCTGAGTGGGGTTCTCCTGCCTCCCCCAGCTCAAGTAAAGCCTGGGCCAAAACTTGTCCTCATTCAGTCAGTGCCTCTGTGCCAGTTCTTCCAACCTCTGAGCTTCTCTGGCCTTCCCAATATGAGAAGATGCATTCCCCCACCAGCCCCAGCCTGTCTCCGTCTCCTCTTCCTCCCCCTCTGCCTCCTGATAACAGGTTCAATTTCTTGGTGCAGGTGTGAGCTCAATATCTGATTAAAACTATGCGAATCACTCTCACCCCACAAATAGAACGAGAAACAAGCAGCTATGTAGTGTCTACAGCTCACCTCCACTGTAGTTCAAAGCTGACTAACAGGAATTCAATATTGAATTCTTGATGAGCTAACAGTGCAAATGAAATGGCTTTGCTCCACACTGTCTACAGAGCTCCCTTAAAGGCTCAGAATAGGTTACAACACAACAGCAACACCTGCTATTTCATAAGCCTACCTTATGGCAGACACTATAGCAGATGCTCTGTATACTTCAGCCACCTGTGAAGTGGAAGCCATTGTCCTCATTTACCAATGTGGGAACCAACTGAGAGGAGAGTAGTAACAAACTCACACCCAGTATTCAATTCAGGGCGGTGTGAGTCATGAAGTTTGCTTTTTCTCTTTTAGTTAGCCAACAGCCCCAGAACCACCCATGAGTGTGCAGAATATCTATACATCATGGCCTTTATTCATAGTTGCTGAGTCTGGCAGATACAGCCAAGGAGAGCAGAAAAGATTAGGAAGAGTCCTAAGGAGATAGCAGAGCTGATCATTGCTGCCTGACCCCAGTTCTACCCTCAACGAGTCTACTGGTTCATAGCCATCATGGAAATATGGCTCAGTTTCCCTAAGCAGATGTAGGAGCAGGGCTGAGCTTACCTTTGTGGGGAATCCAGCACTTCCAAAGAGCTAAGCCTAGAGTGAGAAGCAAGAGAAGTCTGAGGACCAGGGAGTGGTGTGCCTTGCAAGGGTTGGACCAGTATGTCAACCTTTGGTGTAGCTTGAGTAGGAAGGGTCTTTGGGATTAGAGCATTCAAGGAAAAGCCTGGCCTAAGGCAGGTCTTGCACAGTGAATTGGTAGTTTGGAGAAGGTAGTTTGGAGAAGGAAGAATAGAAGCCATTCTGAAGAGGTGGTAGAGGCAAGTAAGAGACTCAGCATTTATGCTGTTGTTTGTCAACTCACAACATAAATCCAAAAACGGAATTTTGCTAGAATCACAATAAAAGCTATAGAAATGGAAAGGGGACTAGAAGCGGGAGTGCACAGTTTTAGTTCACAATTGGCATGAGAGGCAGGTGGGGAGAGAGAAGATGGGAGCTTCGTCCTTGGCAGTGGAACAGTTTTGAAGGACAGCATATCTGAGTCTTGGTTTAGAAGACCTTCTCTTCCCAGGGACATTATGTTCCCACTTGGAAAAGGGTCCAAGATTAAATATTCTTTCTCTCTCTCTCTCTCTCTCTCTCTCTCTCTCTCTCTCTCTCTCTCTCTCTCCCTCCCTCCCTCCCTCCCTCCCTCCCTCCCTCCCTCCCTCCCTCCCCATCCCTCCCTTCCTCTCAAACACTTTATGATTGGAAAGCTCCATTTAAAAAGACCTCAGAAAACAAGTCTAGTCTGAAAGTTTCAGTAAATGATGAATTTTGACAATTTAAATGTCTATCCCATCATTTATGCTAATATTTTACCTTGAGTTAGTATCTTGGGATATGCTCTTATTTCAGACCCTTGACTTCCATTTCACACCTCCTTTCCAGAGAGCCTATGCTGGGCTAGGGAGCTAGCATCAAAAGAAATGAATTCCAAAGACCCAGAGTGTTTGCTACACAGAGCTCCCAAATGGCCCCTGGTCAACTCCCTTCCTTTTTCTCCCTGACCTCCAGAAACATGAAGGATCAGGGCATGGAGAAGATGAAACTGAAGGAGAGGAGGAAGACGCAGAGGAAGACATAAGCTCCAGCAGCAGCAGCAGCTCAGACGACAGCGAAGAGGAAGAGGAGGAAGGACTGGGCAGAGGCAGACATGGGCAGAGCAGCACCAGGCAAGCCCAGCTGGAATGGGATGACTCCACCCTCCCCTACTAGTATCCACAGGTCTACTGTCCAGCCCATGTGTCCCTTTTGTAAACCCAACCTGATGTACGCCCGAGTCTATAACACCCACCTCTGATTTCTATGACAGGTCTGGGAAGCCTTCTCCAGCTTCCTGGATCCTGCCCTTTGTGCTTCGGGCACTGCCTTTGACCCATGCATAGGGCAGCTCTGAGAGCCCTGCATCAGTACCAGTGGGGACTTCAGGGTGGACTCAGTCCTTTAGTCCTCACTCCTCCTGCCCTGGGCTCACCCAGCACCCCGTCAGCCAGTCTGCAGAGTTCTGAACATTTTGCTCTTTTCTGCAAGGGAGAAGGTCCACCTTAATGTCACTCACCTCTCCCCGGCTCAGCATTGTCAAGGCCCTTGGGTTTCCCCTCACTGTGTGCACTTGACTAAATGGTCTCTCTCCACCCACATCATCAGGTCCCCCCTGTGCTAATTCCAGGATGCTTTTTATACAGGAAGGTGTCAGAGCCTCGTATACCTGAGATCCTATGGCTTTACTATTGAAAAAGAAAGCTCTTGTCCAGGCAGATTGAGTTTTGGGGAAGAGACACACATATGTGTGCAGATACACGTGTGTAGACATACATGCTCAGAACCAGTTCAAAGAGCCTTTTTTTCTGCTTCTTTCTCAGACCACATCAGCTTATATAACAAGTGCAAAATGTGGACTTGGTCCTTGACCATCAATAGAGCACAGAGGCTGCTGTTGACCTGCCAACATACCTAGGGAAAGCCTAGATTCAGAAGACCACTCTGCCTTGAGCTGTCACCATACAGCCCAGAAAGCACTTCACATAGGCACTGCCCTGGTCAGCATGGCGAGGCTACTGCCAGGAGCAGAAGGAAGGGCCAATGGGCTGACAGAGCAGGGCTTCATGGTAGATACTGGTCTGCTGTAATACAGGGTGGGCATGGCTGGATTTCCTCAGACAAGGGCAGCCCCAAAGTTGACTGGGTGCTTGCCACCTCACCTGTGGTCTCCTATGTCACACAGTTTTTATCTTGAGAAAATATGCCCTTCTCAGATGTCATAGAACAAACATGAGCTCTGCCGAGCTGAGATGAAAGTTTGGATTTTTAACTATTAGGAATTAGAAGCATGTTTGCAGTAATAGCAGCTGCTCCTTTCTTCTTCTCATGAAAGGAAGAGTGCTTTGAATGAGGGCACATGTATCAAAAACCCTAATTTCTTATTCTTTCTTCTTATTTTAATAAGGGAGACTTTTCCAACTCTCTTCTGACATGGGCATTTCATGAGGAGAATTGTTGCTATAGTAACTGGTGGGCAATCTTTTGTGGCCTAGAGAATAGCAGGCAGGAATTAAGGCCACTGTAAGACTTCTACAAGGCTCTCAGGACATGTTCCTTTCAAATACCTTGAGTTCCTCTTTGTGTTCAGTCTCTATGAGTCTTTCCCATCACTCCAACCCCCAAGCCTATCTCATTGGTTTGGCCCAGGTACAGAGTTGATCCCTAGTTGGAGAGCATCTATAGAAGGTCTTTGCAGCCTAGCTGGGAAAAACAACTTTGTGTGGCCTTTTCCATCCCCTGAAGTATTTTGTGCATCCTGTTTCACCTTTGGACCTCCCAAGAATCCTGAGAAATATTTGAGACAGCTGTTATTGATGCATTCGTGATGTGTAAACTGAGGCTCAGAGAGTGGGTGTCTTGCTCATAGTGGTTCAGAGGTATAATTAAGTCTGGACTCTACACCTTCCACTCCCAGCCCATGGTTCTTCTAAACATGTTCAGATTGACATGCATTTCTGGGCACCTGCTTTGTGCTAAGCACCCTCCCAGCAGCTGTGAGGAAGTAATGAGTCTGAATGGGGTAAGCCCCTCCACATGGAGGATTGAAAGTGGTAGAAAGGACTTAAACAGACGTGGAGATTATATAGGAGACTTGAAGAGGGACACAGTTACAAAATTCAACCAATTCGGAAAATGTTTTTCTTCTTGGGAAAAAGACAGGAAGAAGCTTGAGATTTTATATTCATTGAGGGAATATAGACACATCTCCTGTGAATTATCCCAATCAAAGCCCCCTTTTTGCTCAGACCCTGTCTGAGCTTCTATAAGGAGGAAATCTGTGGAAGTTGTTAGACTTCACAGCCCCATTATTTAAATAAAAGACATTCTGCAGTTGGGCATTTAGGAGCTCCTGAATTCTCTCACAATTATGGCAGTAAAGGGAACACTTTATATGTTTAAAACCAATCCTTTTTGAATGAGATTTTGATTGCAAATATTTAAGTCTAGGGTTTATGAGAGCACTTTTCTCTGCTCCATCTTTTCAGCTCTATTGGGAGGGAAAGCTGTTCTCTTGCCCTCCAGCTGCCTATTCTGGTTGTATGGTTGTATTACTTATTCATGGTTGGGTGGGATTTTTTGGAGTCCTAGAGGATTTTTGTATTTTTTTTTAAGGGTGGGAAGGTGTGTAGATGAAAGTGGAATTCGGCTAGAACAACAAAGATGTGTCATTTGATGAGGCATTTGGTGAGGCATTTCTAAAGAAATGGTAGTGACACTCCCCACTTTTGCTGTGAGAAGGTCCTCCATGCCAGCTCCAAAGAGGATGCATCTGGATGATGCTGCTGGGCTCACAGGCTTGTCTCCTGTCCATTTCCACCAGGAGACCAAGGGGAAGCAGTTAGAGAAGTAACAAGCTTCAAGGCATATCCAGGAGAGTGGTGGGAAACAGAGTGTGTCTCCCATCAGCTATCTGACCAGGAGTGAAAAATATTAATCAGACTCTCACTTCCCAGCTCCATAGGCTGCCATCTTGGACCCCAAACTCCCAGATGATCTAGATTCCACGTGAGCTCTTAGGCAGACCTCAGCAGCCAGGCAGAGGCAGACACACACCCAGGAGGGGCAGCTGATTGGTCTGGCCACAGGCCAGTCCGTTGCTTATCTTGTCAAATGGATGACCTGGGTCTGCTATTCAGAACTTGAAAATAGATGGGCTGCCACTTCTCGGGTGACTCATGAGAGGGAGGAGAAGAAGGAGGTGGATGAGACCAGAACAGGCCAGTATAGACTGAGTTGTCCCAGTGGAGTAAAGCCATTACCTAGTTGTACAACTATCTTTAAAAATATGAAAAGTATATTCAAATACTTTTAATCAAATGCTATAAGTCTGACCTTGGCACCACCTCACCTAGATAATCATAATATAATTTCACTTGCAGCTCTTTCCATGACCGCTTTCTTGAATTAACCAAACACTCTGTCATCCAGGGTTAGACCAACCTTCTTGCAGGTAACAAGGGCCATCCCTGGGGACATGCATTTCTCAAGGAGGAAGACTCCTCTGGGGAACAGGGTTCTCCTTCCTGTGTAGCAGAAGTCAGCCAACTTGATCTGGAAAGATCCAGTAGGCAATCCTTGGGGCTCTGCAGTCCATTTGATCTCCATGGGGTACTCAGTGCATGAAAGCAGCCACAGACATGTGTAAACAAAGGAATGTTCCAGTGACACTTTGTTCATCTGCATTCCAGTTAAATTTGATTTATGGACACTGGGGAAAAAAGGCAATTTGAATTCATATAATTTTCACATCATGAATTTTTGTATTCTTTTGATTTCTTGTTTTTAACCACCTAAACTATAAAACCCTTTCTCATTCTATAGACTATAGAAAGAAACTGGCAGCCAGGAAGATCTGTGTGAGAAGATTATTTGCAGACTCCCACCCTATCCTCACAGAAAATAGTTATTTCCCAAAGGAAAGCAAACTTCTGTCCTCTTGGCCTTCCATAAAATACCCAGTGGCCATTGCTTCAGATTGAAAGGCTGGAAAACTCCAGGACCTTCAATTAAAGATGTTTTAGAAACTTAGCAGAAGTGGGGCATAAATAAGCAAGCAAAAAACCAACCAACTCCCCCCCCCCAAAAAAAAACACTTGTTATGTTTGAACTGACAAACTCAGATAAATATTCCTAAGGGAATGAACTAATCACAGAGTGCTAACTCCATGGAGGCAAGTGTTAACTCCCCGGGCTTAGCGCCTTCCCAGCCTGGTTTATTCCATAATGATTTCTGAGCAGGAGTGTTCATTATCTCTGACTGATTTTCATTTCAGCCTTGCTCAAGCCACTGCTCTAAAAATGATCCTAAAGACTTGTGACTGTTTAAATCAATAGCAACACAATCAGCAGAAAGCCCTACACAGCACACTTCAAAATTAGCAATCTTCTTGGTGCCATGACTCAATATTAGCAAGAGGAAGAAAAAAGAGAAAGGGTACTTTTTCTTAATCATCTCCTTATTTAAATTAACCAAATAGGTTTTACAAAAAAAAGTAAGAAAGTAAGTCCAATTTTTTTTTTTGCCAGTGGAAAATGGATGATGTTCACATAAGATGATTTTCTGGCCTCTGGGGGATTCAGCGAAGCCTCCTGCAGTGCGCTCTACCAGGCTATGATGGCACAGGCTTCTCTATCTGCACTGGACATTTATCGAGGCTGACAAGCCAAAGCCCTTAGCACAGTTTAATTTTCATGTAACCACTTTCCATTGTCCAGCTGTAGGCCAAGGAAATGAGCAATGAGAGTTTTGAAGTCTACGTCAGTGCCTTCATTTGCCTGTCTTTATTTGCTTTGCTTTATAAATTTATTCTGTATCTGCTCCATAGATCTTGCCTTAGTTTTCTTTTGACTCCAATTTTGAGAGTTCACTTTATAGGAGCTACAGATTAGGAGCCAAATTTGACTTTGTCCCAAGAGACAAAAACAAAGAGAGACAGAGGCTATTTCCATGAGCACCCCAGGAAGCAATTGGATTGTCCTATATGCAGTCAATAAGCAGGTAGGAGACTATATATCCACGGTCAGTCAATTCAGCAAGGTCACATGGAGCAGCCATGTGTGTGCAAGGCCCTGAGCCAGGAACAGTAGGAGGGAGAATGAATGAGACAGGTCCCTGCTCAGAAGGATCTACTGGTCTAGTTAGCTGTTGGGATGTGCTCTTTGCTGGAGGCAAATAGAACTATTATGGGTAGAAGTTACCCACCTTAAGTCAGATGGTAGATAGGATTCTAGGGACTTTAGCAGGCCTCACTGAGTAGACTGAGAAAGTCTAGAAAGATAAGCAATTTCCCTAAATGTTCCTTGCTTGTATTGGAATCTGGCTCAGCTCACTTATAGAGGAAAGTCAGTCATTCTTCACCATGGGCATGAATAATATAGTTGAGATTTGGTAAGGACAATGCAGAAGCAGTCAGGCAGCAGCCAGGTGAACTATGCAAGTTAGGAACAGTGGTTTAAGTATCAGGGAAAATTGTCAAAGTCCCAAGGGCGAGGAGTGAAGGTAGACACACTCTGAAGGACCTAGGGAGGATTTGCCCTGGTCCACAAGCATCAGCATCACCTGGGAACCAGTGAGAAACAATGAAACTGCAGCCATGGCTTTAGACCACAGACAGGAATGCTTTGCTTCTAGTGAGTATCCTGTGGAGCAGCCAGAGCCTGGCAGAGTGAACAGGTCATTCAAGGACATGGCCAGGTGACTGCAGCACTGTCCATTTGCAGTGAGATTAGGGAATGCAGCCACACTTCAAACACTAAATTGGATCAGAATGGATGGTTCTTGGTTGCAAGGCAGTAACTCATGTTACTGAAAGAGGAAAACGAACCTGCAGCTTCACCTACAGTAAGTCTAGACACTCTCATTTCTAAGGCCCACAAAAAGACACCTGTTCTACCATTGCCTTTTCCCAGACCTACCTGAGGTCTGAGGTCCATTGATCAGTGATTTATGGCATAAGCTCTGTGAATGTGCACAACCTTCTGGAGGAACTCATCAGTGCTTTCTTGATCATTGCACCCAACTGTGGTCTGCGTCTGTCCTCACAGGAAGACCTGAAGGTTAGGGGTCAGAGGCAGGGCACAAAGAAGAGACAGAGCAGAAAGGAAGCCCTGTGTACAGCCAGGAGAACTGGCACTACTTTTGTCTTCATACAAACCTAACCCCTGTCTTGCTCTAAGACATGTTCCTCTCAGCAAATTCCTCTCTCAATCCTCTGAACACCCAGAAAGAGCCCTGTTTCTCTGGCTCATCTTTGGACAAGGTCTTCTGACTGAATTTCTATCTAGTCTCCAGAGACCAGATCGAGAATATTTATCCTTAAGAAACTAGCATCAGTTTAAAAAATAGAAGAAGAAAAAATAAGACTTCCAGTTGTTTGCCTATGAAAAAGCATGGAGAAACCAGAGAGGAGTTTTCCTTTGCAGCCTGACCTCGCTGAGTGAATTCCCTGCTCACACATTTCTCTCCCCAGACTTAAGGCAACTTTATGTGTTTCCGTTACACTAGTCATTTATTACAAAGGCCTCCTACGGGATGAAATAGACAGTGGAGGAGAGTTAGTTCTGGAAGTAGGATGGGCCCTGTTCTCATTGGCTGGCAGGTGGGATGAAGCAAGATGAGGAGACAGTATGTTCTGAGGGTCAGGCGTTCCAATCCAGTTAGGACACCAGGTGGGGTAGGTGGGTAGTGAGGGGCATCCTTGGAAAGGTTGGCAGAGATGGAACATCACAAGGGGGTCATCAGGTAGGAAACAGCAATCACTTAACTCTTACATATGTCAGAAACAGTAAAGAGAACTTCATCAGATCCTAGATATCTCCCGATACCTGCCTGGAATGGTCCTTGCATTCTGCACAGCAGAGATGAGCTAGCATCTAGACCCCATTGACCTGGCATATCCACACAGCAGGGCCCTTCTCCATAAGAACTTCCAGTTGAATAAAATGGAAATACAGTTTTCTCTTCCCAAGTCCCTATAATGGGGGCCCTGGAAAACATGGCTGTGTAGGGCTAGTATGTACCCCCCAACTCTTGCTACCTCTGCTTCCTACCTACCCAAGGCAAGAGGAGTAACTGTCATATCCCAAGACACTGGGTGCCAAGCACTCGCCCTGGCCCACAGCATGGCTTCCACAAATGTCAAATTGAATGGAACTCCAGAAATCATCTGGCCTCAAATAATGTTTGGTTTGTAAAATTAAGATACCCCAGTAAAAAATAACTCCTCCATCCCTGCCTAGTGTATAAGTCGAGGTCCTTATAAAGTCAGATGGAGAGAGGGAAAAAAAGGACACTGAAAAGATGACAATATTTCTGCTGACTGAATGGAAGCAGACGAAGTGGGTTGTTGGCAAAGTGGTCCTTCCTGGCTACAAGCAGTGAACAGACTTGCCTAAGCAAGGAGCAAGGGCAGCTGGGCCTTGGTGAGCTCCCCTTGCCCCTCTCCCTGGGTCATGGGCTGCACCCTGGCTGAGGAAAGCGAGCTCTAATTTGTTAATGACCCCAGCCTTGTTCCACCCCCGTCCCCTTTATCAGATTTACTGCAGAGGAGATTCATCGCCGTGAAGCTTAATTCCCAATAGTCCAATGAAAAGAGAGCAACAGACGCGAGAAGCACCAGAATGCAGACGGGGTGTATTAATCACAGGCAACAACAACAAAAAGCGTTGGCTTTAATGTCTGCTTGCTTTTATCTGGAAAGGAAAATGCACCTCTATTACCTGGACCCTTCTTGCAAAACATTTCAGAACAGAAATGGGACACAAGCACACAAACATTGAGGGTTCCTTTCCCCAGCAGAAAGAGCTGTAACAGGCAGGGAACCAATCCACAGGACTCAGGTCCAGACTCAAGCCCCTTGTGGGAAAGGGACCAGGCGGCAGCACCTGCTCTCCAGAAGGATTTCTTAGGATCTCAGGAAGCTGGCTTGGTCCCCTAGTTCACAGATCTGAATGTAATGTTGTACATGTGTCTTTGGAGGCAAAAGTGCAGCCTTTCTGACCATTGTGAAAGAGCAGGGTGTGATACTCACCCCACCCACCTTCATGCTGCTAAGGAGCCTGTGGTGGGCAGCCTTACCCTTGCCACAGCCACATCTCAGAGGATAGAAATAAAGCAGAAGCTTTTGAGGTAAGTATGTCAGACTTGAAACCCAGCTAAATCATTAAGAAATAAGAGATTGAAAGGGGAAACAGAGCTGGAGATGGAACAGGAAGTTAGAGAGGCAGTATCAGGGACAACTCCTCACCCAGGAAGTCAGAACACTGCTCTGTATTTAGTGTCTGATCTGCATATTCAAGTTACAAAAGAATTATGGGTCACATATGTGGGTCATGTGACCACAGAGGCTGGTAAAGTTTTGCTTCTCAAGTCAGAGCTGTTAGAAGGTGATGACAGACCAATCTGCCTGATTGCTTCCCTCCTGGTCAGCAGCTTCCAAAGAGAGGCTGTTGGTGCTTGAAGCAGGAAAGGATGTCAGATGGGAGAAAACCAGGTGGAAAACAGAGAAAAGAAATTGGATGTAGAAGTTGGTTGTTCTCAAGGAAATGTGTAGGTATTAGAGTTGGTTTGTTATGTTATTTCATGGACATAACATTCATAAGAAAGTCAGAAGGATCTGATAGGCATTAGCTTAGGAAAGTAGAATATTAAATATTAAAAAAACGGATCTCACTAGGCTAAGGGCAGCTGTTAATATATATGTATATATGCCATATACATATCTATAATATGGAAGTAAGATACAGAATAAACAGAACAGTGATCATGATTAGTTTAAATTTCTCAGTTATGCTAGATTTGTGTATGTGTGTGTGTGACTTACTTTTAGCTCTCAAAGCTCTGGGAATGGTGCCTAGCACATAGGAGGAATTTGGTAAATGTTTGGAAATGAAGATAGTCCATCTTCTCACCTCATGGTGGAGATCCCAAGGGTGTTTCTACACTCCAAATTGAATGAACCACAGAGGCAGGCTGGCCACACACCCCTCTGAGCCAGCCTGCTGCAGACACTAGGTCTGCCTCTCAAGTAGTGAGCAGTGACAGAATGTGCCTCATAGTGGCATGCACAGACTTAGACCACCTAACAGGGTAGGGTCTGCCCCAGCCCCCACCATTGTCTGCCATTTCCTAAGTACTTAGTAAAACACTGTTGAATTGATAGTCTTTAGGCTTACTTCTAGAACTAAACGTAAAGGTTCTGGATTTAGCCCATGTCTCTGATCTTGGAATTTCTGCCCTCAGCCCTTCTCCTCCTCCCATCTCTGGAGACGCTGCTACTATTTAGATGCCTTATACTAGAAGCCTATTTATTCCCAGCTCCTCAACCCCAGGGTATGGAAAAGGTAGAGGCATGTATGTTCTGCGGCAGCCTCTGTGGGGCCCACCTTGAACAGAAGAGAAGCAGCCTCACTCTACCAGGACTGCCTTCCATCAGCTCCCCACTGGGTGGTGACTGCCAGTTCAGCTTGGAGTGTTTCCCGCAAGGGGCAGCTTCACCCCAGGGACCAGCCAGTGTGTATTTGCACTTGGCCGACTTCTGAGCCTCTGAAGCTGCTCCAAGAATGAATCTTTTTAGTCTAGACTATGTATTTATTTGGTAATGATGCTACTGTGTGTATATGAGTGTGATACCATGCAAACCTTGGAATGTCTTATTAGAAGGACTTATGAGTTTATAGGAAATCGAATCTAACTCCACAAGCACGCATCGTCTTGTCTGTCAACAGGTCGCCCAGCCACAAATCAGAGAAGACCCTGCCCTCCTAACCCCTTCCCTGGAATCTCTCCTCTGCCTGTACTGCCATAACAGACCCAAACTGAGGCAGAGCGAGTGGTGCCCAGTCCACATGTACATAAAGATTAGGAGGAAAATAGCATCCATGGATCTGCTGAATTTCTTCCCATGACTGTGATCTTACCATGTTTAAATCACAAACTTTAAATTTCTAACAATTACAACTATTGCTGTTTCTGAGTAATTTGTTAAATGCCTATTCAACACAGACAGATATTTATTTTCAGCCTCGGCTTGTAAAATGCCTACAAACTGATTCATGTTGGTGGTCATTATGACACTTCTGTGAATTGGTGAATAAATATGATTTTAGAATTTCACAGTAAACATGGTCTCTGAGAGTTTTGTTAGTGTTGTTGTTTTTGTTCATACACTTGGTGGGGCGAGGATTGCTTTGGCTGGGTCAATATTCTCTGGGGCTCTACCCGAAATCCACACCTGGGGGAGAGAGACATGTTCAGTGGGACAGTGGTCACATGAGAAATTGGCTTCCTACAAGTCTGTTACATCTGGTCGCTGGGACTATTAGAAAGACAATCCAAATGGGTCATTCTTACCAGTGACCATGAAGAAAAAGAGAGACAGATGAGTCCATGATACTGGAGGGCAATGGCATTGAGCACGACTCTCCACCTGTTTTGGGCCAATTCTTTATTACCCCCCATGTCCTCTATATGCCCTCTATCTTTAGATATGAGTGCCACCTGTGCCCACCTTAGCCCCAAAGCCCATTGAAATGGCCTTTCCATGGCCATCCAAAGCCCTTGGAAATCCAAGGCACTTCCCTATGATTATACATATTGCTGTTACTGTTCTCTCTCTTTCTCTCTCTCTCTCTCTCTCTCTCTCTCTCTCTCTCTCTCACTTTTTTCTCTTGGGCCAATGCAAAGGCTAATCTTGCATGTCAAAGAGAAGGAGGAAAAATTCAAGTGAATGTCCTGAGAAGTGTATACTTTTGTATCACTATGACCAAAGTACTTGGTAGGAACAAATTAAGGAGGGAAAGATCAGGAACTTGTTGGAGAGCTGTTTACTTCATGGTAGACAGACCATAACAGGAAATGGTCAGGAATAATCCACTTTCAAATACCCATCCTCAGTGGCCTACTTCCTCCAGCTCAGCCCGATGTCCTTTAAGTTAATAAAGCTACTATCTGAAGCCCAGGCATTCAAGTCACGAGTCCATGGGGGAAGTTACATATTCAAACCTTAACAGAAATATTGGGGTCATAGAGACTTATCTATGGCAAACAGTTGCATGTCACAATAGGCATTCTGCTTTTAAAACTCCTTTGGGCCTTGTGCCAGCTGCCTGCCCCCTCAACCAGCCCCTTACTCTCCTCTCTCTCCATCCTTCTCTGATGAATGTTAACGTGTGCTTTCCCTTGTCTCCGGGAAGAACAACTTCATCATCTTCATTTCTTGCTCTCCTGCCCAAACACACCCCATCCTTCTAACCAAGGTCCAGATCTTCTCCCGAATACAGACCATTTATACTCTGAAGATTTCTCTTGTCTGATGCTAAGCCTGAATATTATTCATGCTGAATTATTTTCTCTTGTATATCACAGAAGGTCAACAAGAGCTTAAAAGAGGGATCAGCTTATTGAATGGTCCTTCAGTACATCACCTTAGTAATTTACACACACACACACACACACACACACACACACACACGCACGCAAACACATCCATAGCAGCACTTTACGTCTTTAACAGTTTTTTACCATTCTCTTAACTCCCAAACAACCCAGCCCCATGTTCTTGCTATTTAAGAAGTAGATGCTTTATTTTAGTCTTATGTTTCCTTCCCTCTCTCTCTGAAGCATCCTTCACTGCTGAGCCACCACAGCACCTTTCTCCCTGACTTCCCTTTTCCAGGGAATCTGACTGCCACAAGGCCAACATTGCCAATGCACCTCCCGGAGATGGTGCTGGCAAGCCACAGACATTTATAACCTCAAAGAACACCCCTGGTGTTCAAGGAGTTACTCAATCTCTTTTTCATGTTCTTTAACCAAAAAAAGGCCTCTTTATCTTGAATATAGTACTTCATATTAGGTTGACCTGATAAGGGATTCATGGCAAAACCTCAAAGAAATTTAAGTTACAGATAAAAGTCCTGGACAGACATTTCATCAAAATCATGTCTGCACCCATGCTCTAACAGAAAGCCTTGTATAAAGCAAGCGCTCAGAAGGAATTTACTAAAAGCTAAGCAGAATCAAGCCTCAGATCCTAGGTCCTCAATGACCTGGTCACCGGTTCCCAGTTAGGGGTTCATCTGTATATCATTCAAATGCTCAGCATGAATCTCAGGTCTGGATCTTCCCAGAGTAAATGGTGGCAGTCCCCATCTCTAGGAGTCTCCTCCCACCTTACTAGGAAATTCTGGCCCCTAACTGAAGGTCCTACTCCAGAGCTCAGGGCCTGTTGATTGATTTCCAACAGTGATACAAACCCACCCTCCCCTGCACCCTTGAACATGCCCTGCTTTATTATAAAATGCCCAGGTGGAAATCTGGGGAGGGGGCAGAATATAGGTAGAGGACACATTGAAAGACAAACTTCAATGCCCACAGAGCTAAGGCAGACTGCATATGTGAGCACAGCTGCCAGGCTTAGGCCTCAGATGAGAAGAAAATGCAGCAAGTCCAGGGTGAAGCTGCCTCTCAGCTCCTGTCCACTGCTGCAGAGCAAGGCTGGTCACCCATGAGTGCCCAATCTGATTGTCTCTTCTAAGCAAATACTGGTTAACTTCAGGCAACTAAGTGGTATTTTGGAAACAAATTAATTGGAGGCCACATAAAATAGATTGTCAGGCTAAATTCAACTGCTTTAGACTACTTTATGTGGACAAACTAAGACTGATTTATTGAAAACAAAGTGTCAATTTGGGTTATTTGGCTTTTATGTGTGATGGATTTTCATAAGCACCCCTACAGAGTGATAGAATGGGCAAGATTAAAAATTTTAAAAAAGTAAAGATCAGCCATGTGAGTGTCCAGTGGGGTAAACAAAGTGACGATGTTGCTGGGTAGTGACATGTTAGAAAATAATCAACAACCACCTTTGAGGTGGAGAAAAATCTCACAGAATAGCAATCGGGCTGTTGCTGAGAAAGCAGCGCTACTTGTCAGAGATCCCCACCATGGACAAGTTTGGGCTGCCAATATGACCCTACGGAGCTCAATCAAGAAGAGAAGCTAACAGTTGCTTTAGTGAAGCAGCTTTAGCACCCCCCCCCCATTACAGGTCAGATAGCAGGAACACCTGTGACTAAGAAGAGCAGACAAGGCTCTCATGGTTAAGACTAGTGTCGGGAGGCCCAGGGCTTACATCAAAACCTCATTCACCTTCCAGACACAAAATGGCCTCGGTCTTCATGATTTCACAGAGCCTATAATACTGTTGTAGTCAGCATTCTAGTTGCTGCGCAGAAAGAACCCAAGCAAAAGCAGCTTGTGGAGGAATGGGTTTATTTGGCTTATGAACTTGAAGGGAGATTCCATTCTGGCAGGGTAAATGACGGCATGAGCAGAGGGGTGGATATCACCTCTGCCACAGCACTGCAAACAGCGGCAGGAAGGTGGCAAGGGGAAGCTGGCTTATAACCCCCATAAGCCCACCCCCAACAACACAGCTCCATTGAGGTTGTAAAACCCAAACTGCCATCAGCTGAGGATTGATCATTCAGAACACATTCATTTGTTTATGGGGGACACCTGTATCTAACCATGACAAATACCTATACCTAAAGGAAGGAACAGATGATGACACCAAAACAGAGACTAATTGAGAGGTGGAAAAAATATAGGGGGAGGGAAAGGGAATCATAATGGTTTATGGTCTATAATTATGGAAGCTATCAATAAAAAGTTTAAAATGAAACAAAACCTCATTCACAGACAGGTTTCCACTTTCACTGCAGTCCTCCATCCCTGTCAGCTACACAGCACACTTGCATTGACTTGAGAAGGGCCTGCCAGTTCCTTTCATCGAGCTTCAGCCACTGAAGACAGAGTGAGGTGGGCAGAATGGAAAAGAACCAGCTCTGTGTTGAGCTTGCTCAGGAAAACAGAAGGATCCTGGAGTGACGAAAGGCAGGGAGTAGCCAGGCTGCCAGCAGGCAACTCTTTCTTCCTTTAAATGAATTTGGCTTTTTTCAAGATGGACCCTCTAATGGGTAGGAACCTTGTCTATTGTGCCAGTGTGGCATAGGAGGTTTCTCTTCAGTGGTGTTGATCTCTTTGACAAGTAGAGCTGCTTTCTCAGCAACAGCCTGACCGCTATTCTGTTGTGAGATTTCCTCCGTCAAACAAATCAGTCCACTTCATTTGAGTTCTCAGGACAGCAGAAGGCATCCAGTCTCTGACAACATATATCAAGAACAGCCATTAGCCCAGAACTCCATAAAGTCCTTCTTTCCCTCTGAAGCCTTATAAACTACTCTCCATGTTTCTCTCAGCAGAATGGTCCATTAAGCCCTGATTAAAATATTCGAGGGCTTTTCTAGTCCAAAGTTCCAAACTCTTCCACATTCCTCCCTAAAGTCAGTTCCAGAGGCCTATGGACCACACAGTCAGGTTTATCACAGCAATGGCAATTTACTGTTGAGGTCAGCCACATGCTGCTGGGATAAACCTCCAAACCAGTCACAGTTATGGGAGGAAAAGATTTATTGAAGCTAGATCCAGGGGAAGTTCCATAAAGGTTCAAGAGGCTGGTCCCCCTTTTCACAGTCCAAGCCAAAAAAAAAAACCCTTACCAGCACCACATACACAACAGCAAACAGGCAGCAGGGTGTGGGGGAAAGGGGGAGAGAGACTTCCTTCCCCTTTATGTAGCCTTCAGGTAGGGTCCCCAGAAGACTTGTTTGCTCCCTGAGTCTCTGGAATTTTCTTCCTGCACTGCACACTGGATGTTTGTTTCTCTCTCCCTCCCCAGGGCCTCCTTGCATCCTGCCCCCTACTGAGAGGGCTACCTTCCTTTAAACAACCTCAGAGACCCATCCAAGATTACTTACAGATCAAGTTAGCAACAAAACCATTATAGTTACCTTTCTTATTGTTGGAACAAACTACCTGAAAAATAAGTTTAAGGGAGAAAGGGCTTATTTTGCTTACAGTTCAGTTATCATCATCATGGTGGGGAAGGTATGGAAGCCGGGGCATGAAGCACAGGGATGCATACTAATGTTCAGCTAGTTGTCTCCTTTTTATTCAGTCTAGGACTCCAGTGTATTACCCACTTGTGGTGCTGCCTTGGAATTATAGAAACTGACTGTTGGATTCATTCACCCAAGAGTGGACTAACTGCTTCTTAGAACAGCCGAAAGAAGGACAACTGACTCTTGGAATCATTTAAACCAAGACTGAACCTACTGCACAATGCTGTTGAAGCCACACTGATGTTCCTGTGCCTATTGGTCCTACTGGCAGGACCATCATTTGCTGGTTTCTTATTTTTTATTCTTTATATATTTTCAAGGAGGGAGAGAAGAAGAAAGAGAGAAGTGGGAGGGAGAGGAAAAATGGGTGCACCATGTCTCCAGACGCATGTGCCACTTTACATGGGCACTGGGGAATTGAACCTGGGTCAGTAGGCTTTGTGGGCAAGCGCTTTAGCCACTAAGCCATCTCTCCAGCCCCTCAATTGCTGTTTTTAATGAACAACAAAAATTGTAACATGAGAGCAAGTTGAGCATTACATGGGCAAAGTTCAGGCAACATGTGAGTGAGGAGCAAGGCACATTTAACCGCAAATAATTCTTTAAACATTTGTTAAAGGAAGGGATTTGGGAGTATGACCTGTTGGTCAGATGCTGATCCAGAAAACACACACACACACACACACACACACACACACACACACACACACACACACTTCACAAATGCAATCACTAAGCTCAGTCATTTCTTTTAAGAATTCTGTGGACAATTCATAATGTTTAACATATTCTGCTGCTTTCAATGTATGGTCAGCACATCTCACGCACATACAGTTGCTCTAGGTCAGGAGTGCAACCAGTCCCTGGGGAAGTATGGCAAAGAGCATAGCTAAAGTTCAGGCACCATCTCTTAACATTCCTTGTCAGTATTGGTCATCTATGCTGCTCAGGCCAAAGGTAAACTAAGGCAGAGGAAACCTAGTCACATTGCTTTAAGCAGGTGAAGTATGTGGTTGTAAGACTAACTTTGGGGCAAGGTTTCAAGACAGGAATTTAGCAGCAAAAGCATCTTACAGCAGAATTCTCAGAAAAGTTATTTGTAAGGACCTTAAGAAGTGTTCCCACACTTTTCTCCGCTGTTCATTCTCACAGCTCATTCTCACAGTCCATGAACTGATGCCACCCAAATTAAGGTGGCTCTTCCCACCTCAATTAACCTAATCTAGATAATCCCTTGCAGGCATGCCCAGAGGCTCATGTTCTAAGTCCTGTCAAGTTAACAGTCACTATAAATCATCAGAGCCCACCTTGCAGGGTGTGCAAGGGACTTGACTCTTTTCACATTTTGTGGTTGTCTCTTTACTGCCTCCTGCCTCGCCTCCAGCACATATTAAGGAGACAGTCAAGGATGAATATTCCTCCAAGAATATACAGAGAGCGTCCTCAGAAGCTGGAGTGTGCAGAAATGACAACTCCTGAGGATAGTGTATTAGTCAGGGTTCTCTAGAGGAAACAGTTGATAGAATGGATTATAATAAAAGGGAATTTATTGGGATAGCTTACGACAGTCCAATAGGAGCAGTCTGTAGACCCACAGGTAAGGAACCAGTAGCTGTTCAGTCCACGTAGATGGATGTCTCAGCAGTCCCAATCCAGCTCAAAAGGCCTGGTGAATCCCTGGGAAGTGGCTGCTCTTCAGTCCACGATGTGAGGCCGAGGAAACTGGGTTCCGATGTCCAGAAAGGGTAGGAGAGCAGGATGCAAGTGCAAGTCACAAACAAGCACCAGCAGCCGGGGGAGGAAGGAAGAGCTTCTCCATCCCCTTAAGCTTCCTTATATTAGTCTCCTTCTGGAAGGCCCACCCAAGATTACTATGGATTAGTTCAAATTGACAAACTTAACCATCACAGGTCTTCTCCAAAATTCCAAAAGGAATTTGTCAATCCTTCCTGCAGGCAAGCTCAGAGACCTGCCCAAGATTATTATGGATTAGATCAAGTTGACAAACTTATCCATCACAGATAGCTTCAACTCAAGGATTCATTGAGCCTGGGTGTCCTAAAAAAATGCTCTGTGGAGTGCATATTCCATTGTATTCCTCAATGAGTGCAATTCTTTAAAGTTCCCTGATAATATTTTGTTCTTAAAAATAATGGTTTGAGTAGAGTTTGTTTACTCCACTGTGAACTATCTAGGGAAATAGGAAAGAGTATTCCTCAAAGTAACTTGACTATGAAACCTCACATTCTCTTTGTTCCTCAGGCATATTGTGCCTGGGAACCTATTAAACCATATGACTTCAGGATGAAGACCGCCTATTTGCTCTGCTAGGCCTCTTAATATACCTTAAACTTCCTGTTTATATTCTCACAATTTGCACTTGAAGACAGAGGTCAGATTGACCCAGCCCTCACTAAAGGGTAGGGAAAGTAGTGGGGCCTGAGGATGAGAGGTTCACTGACCAGAAGATGCCAGAAGCTTGGGATTGAAGGCTACCAGACTTGTGCTGGGCAGCACAATACTGACACCAGGGACTTGCACACAAGATGCCCAGCCAAAAAGGCAAACAGTTACGGACCAAGGACCCAACACTCTCTATAAAGATCCAGAACCATGATCAGTACATGAAAATCCCAGAAGATGCCTTCTGTTTTCCTCTGCGTGAATAGCCTATGGTCATGGTCTGGCTTTAAAATCCCCTCCGGTCAATCCCACCCAACTATGGCCAGAACATGATAAGTAAGTAAACCAAAGTACAAACGTTCCAAAGAGCCTCTGTCTTTTTAGTGATCCTAAAGTTGAATGGCCTAAGGTTTGGGAATCTTATATTGTAAGAAACTTTATCATGGAAGTCATTACTTTATTAAACACTAACTAGATGCCAGGACCTGGGCTGTGCTTTATGAATATGCATCATAAACAGTTGTGGTAGTTTGAATGTAAAATATAGCTTCATGTGTTTGAATACTTAATTGTCAACTGGTATCACTGTTTATGTCACTATGTATGTCTGCATACATGAGTATATGCAGACATACACATAGCTATAGACACACACACACACACACACACACACACACACACACACACACACACATACCTCCATGGCCTTCTGTTTCACAGTACCTTAATAGAATCACTTCTTAGTCACAGCACCACTATAATGTGGCAAACTGACTGAGTTTTCATTTCTTCATTTGAAAAATGATGATGAGACTTTGCTTAAAGAACTGTAGTGATGATTATGTGAGAGAATTTTTGTAAAGTGTCACAATATCCAGACTTTTGGAAACTCACTAAATATTTGTCATTGCTACAATCCAATATAGTAGTAGGTAGTGTGTGTCATTCCACCATCTACTCAGATCCTCCTTTATTCTCTGAATTTATTTATTTATTTATAGCCTGAACAAAATTTTCTATGAATGACAGCCTCATCATTACCTCAGTGCACATCTGCTTACAGAAAGGGAGGGAAGGGAAAGAGCTGGACGATGTACAAATATTTGCCAATGATTTATTTTGGACCAACACTTCAATGGTATTTTTTAATTTAATCCTTCCAGTGACCCCTGGAGAAAGTTCTTTCATTCCTATTCCACAACTGAAAAGGCTAAGTCCAGAGAGATCATGCCTCCTCTCCAAGGTCATATAGCTGGTGAAATGCAAAGCCCAGATTCTTCACAAATGGGTTGTTCTGAATCCTGTGCTCATCTTAGTCAAATGTCTGCCATGCTTCTAGGAATACCAGCCTTGAAGACTTTGCAAAAGCTGAGCCTGCAGGTTCCAGAGCCAATTTCTTTGTCTGGTGTCTTGGGCTAAAATCAGCTGTGAGCATAGAGCAGATAGGGTCTAAAAAGCTCTGATTAGACAACCATAATTCTAAAAAAAAGCATGTGTTAAAAATGTAAGCCACAGAGAGACTAAAAGTCAGCAGAGGAAAGCAAATCATGTGAAAATAAACACAAACTAGAGTAAATAAATCTTCTGTCCCTGGAGTGGTGACACCAGAGGATGGTGTCCCTCAGGCTTTTGTGGACCTCTATGTTCTGAAACCTACAAGTAACCTGGAGACACGAGAAACAGGGAGCTCTTCATTCATTCACTTCTCTAGTCATTACCCAAAGATGCCCTTCAGCTCCAAACTCAGCGTAGGCTGGGAGCCACACACACCCTGTGCTCAGCAGCAGGACCCTGCCCTCACTCATTGCAGCCTAGTAGAGAAGAGGAATATCATGAAATGGTCATATAAATAAAGGTATAATTGTGCTTGCTATAAGAGCTACAAAGGGGCACATCTGAAGCTATGAGTTTCCATACTAAGATAAATACCTACAACCAGGAAGGCCAAAGAGTCCTTAAAGGAGATAGAGGAGGGAATGTTAATGACTGCAATATGGTCATCTTAGCTAGTCCAGGTCAGAGTGTCTGTGGAGTGACAGAGACAGCTCACAGACTCTCAGGATGATAGAGAAGAACTGAAGGCTCTACAAGTACCTCCAGTAGCAGAGATAAACTGGAATGTGAGTCCCAATGTGAACTGATGATGGAGAAGGGTCTTTCTTTCTTCTCTCCACTGCTTCCTTTAAGGCTTTCCACCCCAGTTGCTTCCTCCAGGATGGTCATGTCTTACCTGGGTTGAGTCACCAGGAGGAATATCCATGAGTGTGTACCGTAGAGATGGGAGCTTCCACCTGGTTACAAATTTCACTACACAAGGTAATGATGTTCCAGTGCTGAAGATCTGAGTAGTCCCATGATCTCAAGATCACAGGAAATCTGCTGTGGACTCTTGATACCGTTAATAGGCAGACCCATGGCCACCACCAGTGACTGTGTGTGATTCTGCAGCCCAGGCTCTTCTGTGGATTCTGCAGACTTAGTCAGGCACAGGGTGAGGACAGTGAGAGGAGATCACAAGAAGCCAACTGCTTTCTGAAAAGTGTCATTATTTATCCACAACACAAGAAATAGACAGCCACAAGCCTCCTCTGACAAGATTTTACAAGTAGAAAGACTACATTGTGCAGTTTTTGTGAATAAATGATAAAGTAACGTTTCACTTTATAAAAATGTATCACTCTGTCACTTGGCAAGAGAGCCCTTTGATTTAAACAGGTTCTCCATGCACTCTCCCTCTCTCGGGTCACTAGAACATGGACATCAAAGCCTACTTCTAGCATATTTTGACCTAAGCACAACTTGACGCTGCTTCTCTCACTAGCGGGAGCATCCCACTCAGAAGCTACTTGACATGAGACAGGGACAGAGTTCTGACTAGCAAGATCTCCCAGGGATGTCACAGGGTGACCAGTTATTCTGTTGGATTTTCTCAACCCACTCAGATAATAAGTAAATATTGTGTCTAGACTCTAGGATAAACATGAGTGTGTTTCCCCAGGTGCAATGAAGAATCGACACTTCCACCGAAAAATAAATGTAAGGTAACACTTTCAGAGCTGTGTGCTGGCTAGGGTTAAGGGAGCAGGTTCAGCCCACACTGACTGCACTTTGGGAAGGAAATCTGGGCTCCTGCAATAAGAACACCCCTGGAGAATTGGATCTGTATACATTGGAATTTTTAACCTAAGACAGATGGCTTTGAATTTATTCCCTTGGGGAGGGATAACACAAACTAGCCTGAGGGGGGGATGGGGCTCTCCTCCTGAGTGAGAGGTACAGAATGAATGGAGGGGCACCCAGCCCAAGGTGCACACATTCAGGAGAATGGTTCCATTTATCTGCACGTCATATGGCAACAGACTTTGCATTCTCAGATGAACATTTCTCTCAAATTTTCTCTTTTAAATAAAAGCAAGGCCTTCAGTAGATCCTTAAAGTCATAACATGTTGAATCCCAGAATTCTTATTTTGACTAATACCTCATTGGGAGGAAGGAGAGAGGGAGAAAGGGTGGGAGGGAAGGGAAGGAGAAGTGGAAGGGTAATGAAAAGGCAAAGAAAAAGGGTAAGAGAAAGAAAGGAAAGGAAAGGAAAGGAAAGAAAGGAAAGCAAAGAAAAGAAAAAAAGGAAAGGAAAGGAAAAAAAAGGAAAGGAAAGGGAAGGGAAGGGAAGGGAAGGGAAGGGAAGGGAAGG
>PVHP010006244.1:0-61176 GCA_004024765.1 Zapus hudsonius | reverse complement strand
TCATCACTGCTCCGCTTTAACAGTTCTACTGCTTCCCAAAAGTTTATTCAAATTTTGGTTTTTTAAGTTTTCACTTTTATGATTTTTAATTTTTTATTTATTTTTGAGAAGAGATACAGAATATGGAAGTACTGAGGCCATTTATGCTGCAAATGAACTAGATGTAAGCACCACTTTGTGCATCTGGATTTCCATGGATCTGAGGAATAGAACCTGGATCAGCAGGCTTTGCAAGCAAGTGCCTGGGCTAAGTCATCTCACCAGACCAATTTATTCAAACTTTGAAACTACCAATCGGTTAGACTATTGACTGGGCAGAGCCCTCATGGTCTAATCATCTCTAAAAATGCCCTCCCAGACGTACTTGAATGTGGAGTTTACTAATATTCAGAGTTATTGACATGTGTGGCCATGCCCAGATTTTTATGTGGGTTCTGGGGAGTTGAACTTGTCAATCTCTGACCCAAGGGGCCCTCTTGCTTAAGCAGCAAGTGCTCTTAACCTCTGAGCCATCTCCCCAGCCCATTTATCCTTTTTAAAAAACATTTTTATTGATAGCTTCCATAATTATAGACCATAAACCATTATGATTCCCTCTCCCTCACCCCGTATTTCTTCCCCCTCTCAATTAGTCTCTGTTTTGTTTCAATGTCATCATCTTTTCCTCCCATTATGTGCAGGTATTATCAGGTCCTGTAAAATCATGAATATCAAAGCCATTTTTTGTTTGGAAGTTTGCATTGTAAGCAGTTCTGCCCTTCCTTTGACTCTTACAATCTTTCTGCCACCTCTTCTGCAATAGACCCTGAACCCCAAGAAGTGTGATAGAGATGTCCCAATGCTGAACACTCCACTATCATTTCTTCTCAGCACTATGGTATCTTTTGTGCTATCTCAGTGATCATGGGCTGTCTGAAAAAGAGAAGTTTCTTAAGACAAGAGTGAGAGTAGCATTATTATTATTTGGGTATGCTCATTAAAAAAGAGGGCTTGTTTGGTTGACATAATATATGCATTTACTCAGATAACAGCAGGTGTTACTCCCCTAAGGGGCATGACTTCCCCTGATATAGGGTTTTTACTAGGTCTTCAGTACCAGGCATGCTTTCCTTCCCATGGAGTGGGTCTCCAGTCCAATTAGAACCAATTAGCAATTGGTTTCCTCCACAATATACATGCCATTATTGCCTCAGTTGTTTCATTTGGCCTGGATGACCCATCTTAAGGTCATGTTTCATAACTTTATTAGAATATTCTAACACAGAATATTCTAATAAAGTTATGAAACATGAAAGAAAAAGTCTGGGCTATATTTCAGGATGTAAAACGAACAGTTGTACCAGCCCCTTGACATGCAGCAATTCTACAGGATTCCAAGAGAGGACACTAGCTGTACTCTTTTTGTATAAGGACTGACAATGGGAAGAGGCTGGGGTCTTAGACTGACTGGCCAAGAGCAAAGCCCTGATGTCATCTGAGGCAGCTGGAAGAACAGGGAACAGGCAGGGCACAGGAGGTGGTCTGATCAGGAGTGCTGGGCATTCAAACCCATGATGTGGGATTTGTGAGAAACATTCGGAACTTTCAACAACCTCTACATGCTGTCTAAGACACGCTGCCTCTCTAAGGACAGCCCTTGTGGGCAGTTTCCACTGACCACTGACATAAGCAATCCTCTTACCTCAACACTCAGAGGGCTCTTTCTAGCTTCCTCTCTCATTCTCTTCCATATCCAAGATACCTCCTTGCTCCTAATACTGTCACTCTTAACCAGCGACCCACTCCCCTTGTTTCTCGGTAACACACCCTACAGTGAATGATATGTCTCTCGGTAGCACTTTCAAAGGTTTTGTGACCTTCCCTGCCTGCTGACATTCAACAGTGTATCCATTTCAGTTTGGCCTTCTTCATTATTTGCAACATATGAAGCACAGCTGTAAACCACTGCCTCACAGTAGCAAGTCTAGCATGAGGCCATTCCAATGTAAACTAGGAGTCTCCACAGGCCCTTTCCTACTATGAGAATACTCAGTTTTGTGTTGATAGGTTTTCTGTCCAAAGCTTAGTATTTTGCCAGATTTCTGAATTATGTCACTATTAAAAAATAGTTAGGATAGGCGTTTTACAAATATCATCTCATTTAATCCTCACAAGAACCATAAGGCAGATACTATTATGAACCTCATTTTACCAGTGAAGTCTTTTAGCATGAGACGTTAGGTCATGTGTTCCAGGTTACTATTGGAGGAATTATGGTGCAAATAATTTGCTTTCTGAGGGGGGGGCGGGCAGATATTTTATTGCTCTCTCCTATAATTCACTGGGACTCCTGCCTTCCAGTTCTTTTCAGAAGGTGACCTTGATTTTCAGCAAGAGTAAAGGTCGGCAGCATGGAGTGCCCATTACTCTGTCCCCTGCAATCTAACCTGTCTTTCCTGTAATGTACATTTGAGAATGATCAAATCCAGATTCTCCTTTCTTCATTTATCACTTTTCTCCCCTGTATTTTAACCTCTCTCTCTAGCTCTTTGGTCATGGGATCTGAACATGATCATATCTTTCTAATCTCAATCAATCCATCTTTAACGTGGCCCCTTCCTAGAGCTCATTTCATTTTTCACTTATACAGCCAAGCTTCATGGAAGAGGAGTTCATATTTCTAGTCTCAACCTTTGAGACTGTGAGACTCATGAGGACAGAGGACCTATGTCTTATGTACTGCTCTACTGTTTGCCCTACCACCTCCAGACAGGCACAGTTCCTAGTCTCATAGGCACTTGTTAAAGTCCTATTAGTTATTGAACAGACACAAGGCTTGGAAAAATACAATTTTGGTTAACATCAAGTTTTTATTTTTATTAATTTACTTTTTTTTTGAAGCAGGGTTTAATCTAGCCTAGACTGACCTGGGAGTCACTATGTAGTCCCAGCTGAACACAAACCCTCAGCCTCCTGAGTGTTGGAGTTATAGGAACAGCAAGACTTACATTGGTGGTCCTGATGGATGTGAACCCAAGCTTACTGTAATTCTTCTCCATTCCTATTTCTGTAATGGTTTTCCTGTGTGTGTGTACGTGTGTGTGTGTACCAATCATCAAATTTTTATGCCCAACAAGCATTGCTTATGTAGTATGATAATGAAAATATTTTCATTTTCTTCCACTTTGCATTGAAATATTTCCTCTGGGACTAATGTTCATGAAATCTAAAAGAAGATGTGGATTTTCTGCTTACTTTTAGTGACTAGCTACATCACAATCCTCATCTCCCTGGGGCTGATCTAAAGCATTCACTCAACAAGAGTGATTCTTGCCTTAAGGAAGTGTGTTAAATTCTATCAATTCTAACAAAATGCCTGAGAGGAATCAATTTAAAGGAGAAAAGATTGATTTTGGCTCATCTATTCAACTGTTTTAATCCATGGTTGGCTGGATCTGTAACTCTTAAGTCTGTGGCAAAACATCATCATGGGGATTATATGGTGGAGGAAAGCTGATCACCTCAGGGTGCTTGGGAAGCAAAGAAAGAGGGGAGGAGCCAGGGTCCCAATATCCTCTTCAAGGGTGTGCTTCTGGTCCTAATTTCCTTCTGCTAGACACAACCTCTGTAAGTTTCCACCACCTCCCAAAAGCACCACTGGCTGATACCTGTCTTTAATACATTGGCCTTTGGAGGATGTTCAAGATCCATACTAGGGAGAGTTTTAGACTAATTCTTTGTGCATGACATATATGTTTGTGTATGTGTATTTGATAAATATCTTCAAATTAAATATTAACAACATATTATACACACATATATATGTGCATATACACATATAGCAAATGTACATATGAATTCCTGGTTACATTCTGGTTCTCCTGTTTTCTCCCTGATGGCCACATAATATATTTTGCTTCTTTCTCTTGGTACAGACCTTTTGAATGAATTCTCTGTAATGTGGATTTCTCCATAAGATGGCTGTTTGTTAGCTCCCATGCAAGTCTATCCACCATTTCCAATCTGTGGACTCCGATGGTCCTTGAAGAGAAGGCTGTAATTTTTACTCACTTGGGAGTGCTTCAAAGGAAGGCATCATCTCCTTTCATTTCCTGAAAATGGAGCTATCTTCCCAGCATCCTAACAATGTGCCCATCTTACACATGTTCTCTAAGACCCAACAGAATACAGAATCCTACATTGTTAAAACACAGATTTTGAGTCTGAAATGTTAGACATGTGAAATGTTAGGTTGGACTCAGATAATCAAAACTCTGGTTGTACACCCCATTGTCTCTGCATGAGAATGACACACATTGAGTATAAAAATTTACAATAATCAAACTCTTGAGTGTTTTACTATTACAATTTTAGGCAGTTCTTCCCACCCCTTCCTATGACACCCACTGATAGGCTTTCTTCTCAGTCCTGGAGCATGCCCACCCCCAGCTATTTGACCCTCCTGTCATTCACTTTTTGGCATGAGTAACTCAGCCTCTGTTTGTGCCCAGGTTCATTATGTGGCAGCTGTTTTCATTACCATCTCATTATTTCACTGAGGGGGAGATGTTTCCATGGTGATGTTGAACTGTATAAGTAGCGATTTTACTACATCAAGCTTTTATCTACTTACGGTAGCAGTTAGAGTGGAATTGAGCTAGAACTTTTTCAATAGGAAAAGAGTTTGTAAATTTCCTTTCTATTTCCTGTGTCTGCTTTTATTCAGTGAAGGTATGTTATAATTATGAGATCTCCACAGATAGAAGTTGACAAGAAAATTCCCCCATTGCTTTGTGATATTAAGCTGTTTTATTAACATAACCATGGGATTTCCAGAACAGTATTACATATGGCTATATTACCTTTTGAAAATTGTTCCACCAGGAAAAGAGCCTTTAGAAACCCTGGAAAAAATTCTGGATGGGAATTGGCCCATTCACTAACATAATTACTGTTTAAGCTTGATTGCTTCCTAAGTTGTCATTGCCTGGGAAACAAAGGTCACAACAGCATTGAAATGCTTATATAATATGTTCTCCACTCATGAATGAGTGATATTCATTTCCATTAATTGCTTTGTACTTAGTCCTGCATATGCAAGAAGGTTTTGTTAATAAATTTTCCCTGGCATAAAGCCTTTATTTGATCTTCACTAAAAGTAAATCTATCTATGACAGAAAATTCTTTTTTTCACCATTTACATTAGAACTTTCAGTTAAATCAAACCATACTCGTCTAACACTTAAATACTTTTTAACTTTTATTGCCAGTTTCCATAATTACAGATAATAAACCGTGGTAATTCCCACCCCTACGTTCCCCTTCTCAAATCACTCTCCATCAATATCTCCTCACCCTCTCACTTTGTCTGTATTTTGTTTCAATATTATCATCTTTTCCTCCCATTCTGGAGGTCTTGGGCACTGCAAAGTTAAGAATATCAAGGCCATTTTGTGTCTAGAAGTTTGCATTGTAAGCAGTCCTACCCTTCCTTTGGCTCTTACAATCTTTCTGCCACCTCTTCCACAATAGACCCTGAGCCTCAAGAGGTGTGATAGAGATATCCCAGTGCTGAACACTGCACTGTCACTTCTCAGTACTATGGTGACTTTTGAGTTATCCCAGTGGTCACTGCCATCTGAAAAAGAGAAGCTTCTCTAGCCAAAAGTGAGATTAGCATTATTATATGGGTATGAACATTTAAGAAAAAAGTGCTCATAAGGCAGTTTAGTAGGCACAATATATGAATTTAGCCTGACAACAGCAAGCATTACTCCCCTAGGGCTCATGGCCTCCTCCACCATAGGCTTTTGACTAGGTCTTCAGTACCAGGCATGTATTCCCTTCCCACGGAGTGGGCATCCAGTCCAATTAGAGGGGGTTGGTTTCCCCCACAATAGATGTGCCACTATTGCACAGATTGGCACCTTTGGCCTGGCTGGCCAATCCTAGGCTTGCAAGGTCCACTGCTGTTTACCACCATTGATGACTTCTCTCTCCCACAGGGCTGCATGCAGTAGCACTTAAATTTTTAAGCACTTACAATTTTCTTCGATGTTATAACACTGTGCTAACTCAAGCACAAAGATAATTAAAAAGTTTAAAATAAATAGGATTATCATTGACAGAATTATTAAGTACACCATGACACAAATGCCCCAATAGGATCAACACACTGGAGCATGATTAAACCAAGCATCAAATTCAGTATGTTATGGTTTGCATGTAACATGTCCTGCACAGGCTCATGTGTTTGAGCATGAGTCTTTGCTGGTGCTATTGTTTTGCAAGGTTATGGAATCTTTGCTAGGGAGCCTAAATGAAGGAAGTAGATCTCTGGGAGGAAAGTGGACCTTGAGGTTTATGGACTGTACCACTTCCCATCCTATCTGTGTTTCTCAGTGCACTGAGATGTGAGTAAGCAGCTACTACATACTACCACAACCACAGGGTCATGTACCACCATGCCTTTCCTTCTGTGGTGGACTATATTCCCTTAAAACATGAGGCAAAACAACTCACTCTTCTGTTAAGTTGCTTCTTGTCAGGTGTTTGTTCACAGTGATGAGAAAAGTTACTAAATTCACAGTTTATATAAAATAGGATTCAAATGGACTTTGGCACTTAGAAAAACATTGTTTTCACATATTTAGTGATTCTTCACTATTATCACTATAGAGATTTTCCCACAATAGTGAATTTTCAACAAATTTCAGGCTACTGGAGATAGATTAGGATTTGATGTGCAAGGACACTTCTTGAGGAACAGTTATGGGTGATGGTAGGAATTTTCCTATATGTTCTGACTTAGTTCTCACTGCAGCATAATGTGGAGATTGTTATTATAGATGTCTATGTCACTTGTCAAATGTCAAACACCCAGCCAATATCAGTATGAGAACTGCATTGTTCAAGTCTATTGTCTAACATATCGCCAGAAGGAATTCTGTAATTCTGGTAGTCACTGTCAATTTCTAAAATAGAAAAGGCTTTTGGAGGCTTTTTCTGAGCAATGATAGTATAAGACCATGCAAGAAAAGGATAAAGTAAATAGCAAAATCTAGCACAAGTCTGCTTTTATAAAGAATTTTATATAATAATAAAAATTATTCAGAAATCCTAGGTGGGACTCCAGTGCTGGGGTAGAGGAGGCAGGAGAATTCTTGGGGTTTGCTGACCAGCTAGTAAAGCCTAATTGGTGATCTCCAGGCCAATGAGGAAAGGAGGAGGGCAGTGGCCCTGAGGATGACACGTATGGTTGTCTTTTAGCCTCCCAAACCGCACACACATGCATATACACCTGCACACACACAAACATGCACTTACATATGTACACAGACATTAAAAAATAAATGTTCAGAAATATCTTGGACAAATCAGTCACTTACCAAAACAGAAAATAGACACTGAATTATAAAGATTATTTTTGTGGTAAGTTCAAGCTATGGCATAGTTTCTCCTCTCCGAGAAGACCACATTTCAAATTAAAGTGCATTAGAAGTGGTCATTACTATTTATTCAAAGCCTGTTCCATTTCAACCAAGTCCCATATCTAGGGGAGTGACATATGACTCTACATGAAATGTAACTCAACTCTTCTCTTTTCTAGATATCAGCCACCGAATGAAATAACTTAAACATTTGTACTAAGTGTAAATTCAAGCTAAGATGGTCAGTCTTGCATTAACTCTTGACATTGAAATTCGTTTCATAAATCCATGAGCCATATTAAGTTCTGTTTTTGCTTATTAGCATGTTATTATTTACATTTCCTATAAAACTTTGCTTCCTAAATTTTAAATTAAAGGGAAATTGTGGATCAGTGTGTAGTGCAAGGAAAGAGACATATATTGAAAGAAGGTTATCAGAAAATCCTCAGACCAGGATACTGCCAAAATATCAAAGATGAGGGCACAAGTTGAGTATTCAGTCTAGTGTTTGTGGACCTGAGTCCTTTAAAAATTGCAATTACAGTCAAAGCAGGACTCCGTTTGATGGCCAGACAAGTATCACCTGGTACTATTCTTGTATAGTCTATTATTATCAAGAAATGTCTTCACAGAGAGTGAAAAGTTTAATGACCTTTCATTCCTCTCAATGTGGGAAAGAGCTCAATGTCAAAACGCATTGCTATGCCTCACCACATAGCTAGAATGAAAATTAATCAAAATTTTATGTGTGCAGATGGAAATGCTTAAGCCAGTTTTACAAACCAATTACTGTTCAGTTCTAAAAATCCTGTAACTTGTTTGAGATTTAATACACACTGAATAGCTACAGAACTCCTCAAAGAATAATAATTCAAACAATGTAGAATGTAAGCTGACTACTATTTCTGTTTTATTTCATTTTTATAATTTTTAGTTAAGGTAAGTTATAACTCAGGGCCATGAAGAAGATGCCTGGATAAAGTATATTTTCTGCTGATTGGCCTTTTTACAAAGACTTATGCAGCATATTTTTAGTGATGTACTGTTGCTATTAGGGGGCCTGATTCTGCACTCTTTGTTCAGAATAAATGTCCTAAGAATACTGGATAAAGACAGCTGAGTGTAGGATTAGAAGCAAGGTTTTATTTTAGCATTTGTCATGGCTAGGCCTTCAGAATTACAACCAGTAAATCAAATTCTGCAGAACTTTTGCTAAGTTATTGATGTGTAGGTGAAAATATATACGTTATAGTTTTAAATATTTTTCTAAGGTATAAATAATATGTACTTAAGATATATAAATTAGGAAAATAAAAAGGCAAAAATTACTCATAATTCTACCACCTACCAATTAACATTAATATTGTAGTCTTTAATATTTATAATATATTACAGTTTATATAATTGATATGACACATTAATGTACTAAAATTCATTGTTTCCTTTAGATTTTTAAAATGTTAATATATCATGCTATTATTGTCATTTAGTAGGCAATATATCTCAAACGTTTTTCTATGCTTTGAGCCAGTAATGTTGATGAAGATGAAGTAGACATATCCCATGCCAATGAGAGACAAAGCTGTATCAGCAAGAGGAGAGAGAGGATTTATTAATAGACCAGCGGGCTCACCGAAAAATGACATTAGCTATGAACCCCAGTTGACAGGGGGTTTCAGTTACAGAGATGTATATGTGAAAATAAGCAAGGGAGTTAACATAGTAAGTTAAGTCACAAGATGCTTTAGCTATAACAAAAGATTTCAAATGAGTTCTGAGAAGTACAGATGAGCCCTTCAAACCATGAGTGGCAGTAAGCATTCTCATTCCTCTTATCCTGTCCAAAGCTTGTAAGTGTTCACAGACCTCTAACAGTTGCTGTTTCTGTCTCAATAATCTTCCTAATTTAAGTAATATTCATTTATATTCCTTCAGTAGTGCTTTCTTACATTAATAATATTTCAATATTCCCCTACAAAAATAGTAAACATTAAGTATAATGTTCTCTTATATGGTTCTTCAGTACTTTGCTTTATGATTCCCTAAAAATGTTTTGAAAAATTAAATATCCCATGTGATGGTTAAGTTTTGTTGTCAACTTGACCTGTTTAGAAATCTTGGGAGGGTCTCTGAGGTTGTTTACAGGAAGGCAACCCTCTCAGTAGGGGGCAGGATGTAAGGAGGTTCCGGAGAACTATAAACAAATATTCCTTCCTGGGAGGGAGGACAGTGCAGGAAGGAAATTCCAGAGACTGAATAAATCTAGACATCTGGGGAAGTGTTGTAAGACCCTGCCCTAAGGCTATAGGAAGGGGAAGGAAATCTCTCCCTCCTGCCTATTTGTTGTTGTTGTGTGTGTGGTGTTGGTGATGGCTCTCTGCTTGGACCTGTGAAAGGGGATCATACTCCTTCACCTTCACCATTATGGAGCTTCCCTTTTATCTGTAGCTTCAATAAATCCTTTCCTCCCATAAAGTGTATCCGGTTCATCCCAGCTGCATGTGGCTGATTATGACACCCCATTACTAAATTAACTTAAAATTTTTTTTTATCATGGGTTTAATAGTTACAAAGCAAGGCATTTCCACAGTATTAAAATATTAACATTTTAAATTAAAATGGTTAACAACGCTTTTAAATATAGCTAATGAAATCTAATGTCAGCAATCTCATGCTCACATTCACTTATGTTAGATATGTACCAGTAAGCCGGTTTGGTTAGAAAGTAATTATTGTTCTCTGTCCTCCTATTTTCATCTTTCTATTTATAACTATGCTGTTTTAACCTGATATAATATTTTTTTTATTTTTGGAAGTATTTATCTTTAAAGGATCTATTACTTAGCTTTATATTATCCTCTGAAGTAAAAATATGAACTTAATATGACACTTAAAAATTCACTTATTACTGAAAATCATAATGTTAGTTATTGACATTTTTTGCATTGTTATGGTTATGTTTAATTTAAATAGTTGATCAGATATTTCTAAACTTGTTATGCTTTTATAAATTATTAGGAAACACAAATAGTAAAATGTTATCAATTCATCCCCATCCCAAGAATAAAGGAAATCTATAATATCAATAGTATTTTAGCAAATATTAAGGAATACATTTTCTCATGAGTCTGAGAATATGTTAAAAAAAAGCTTACTTCACTTTATCACTGTCCTTTCTACTCAAACTTCAGAAATTCACAGGAAGTGAAAACAGAATTTTCACTACAGCAGCTCTCCTTGAAGTCACACACACACACACACACACACACACACACACACACACACACACACACACAAAAGTGACACATACTCAGTGTCTTGACTAACAGCAGATTTTTTTAGATATCAAAAATGCGATTCTCTCTTCACTATGGCCGTTCTGTACTAGTCACTTTCTCATTGCTGTGAAGTGACCAGAAGCAACTAGGGAAATTCCATTTTTTTATTTAAAGTCCATCCTTATTAGAGCTTCACAGTACATGTGCTAGGTAGAGAAGGGGCTCCTCAGTAAACATGTGTCTTGATAGACACTTTACCTAAACTTCCCAGTCCTGAACTTGAGTGTGCTCATTCTGCTTATTTATTTACTTTATCTTCTTCAGTAAGGGTTGTAAACAGGGCAAAATTTTTGAAGATTGCTCTCATATCCTTATCAATACTGCTTTGCATTTGGAGTTTATCTTTTATTATTATTATTATTGTTATTATTATTATGGTACTGGGCATGATGGCTCACACCTGTAATCCCAACTTTGGAAGCAAGATTGTCATGAGTTTGAGGGTAGCCTAGGCTACAAATTGAGATCTTGTCTCTAAAAAAAGACCCTCATAAATAATTAAATAATAAAGCATTATTTTTGTGAACATTTATTTATGATCATAAATAGTTCTTTAAAATGTTTTCATGGAAGGAATAGTTCCCAAAGGATTTTTTGCATATGATACATAGTTATTACTGCGGTCAGCTTTCTAGTTGCTGCGCAGAAAGAACCTAAACAAAAGCGGCTTGTGGAGGAATGGGTTTATTAGGCTTACAGACTCAAGGGGAGACTCCATCCTGGCAGGGAAAACGATGGCATGAACAGAGGGGTGGACATCACCTCTGCCACAGCACTGGAAATACCAGCAGGAAGGTGTGCCAAATACTGGCAAGGGGAAGCTGGTTTATAACCTCCATAAGCCCACTCCCAACAACACAGCTCTAGCGAGGTTCTAATTTCCGAACTGCCATCAGCTGAGATTTGATCACTGAGAACACATCCATTTGTTTGTGGGGGACACCTGGATCAAACCATGACAGTTATATTTTTAAAAAATCACATTTCATATATCTCATCCCCAGAAATTATGACATAATGCATATGGACTGTGATATGGGCTTTGGAAGTGATTAAAGGCTCCCTAGAGATCTGAAATCACAGACATGTTTGGGAATCAAAACTATAGCAGCTGCAGAGTGGCACTAACTGGATTCCCATAACTTATTTGGTGCATGGATGCATTTTCAAGTGTTCTTAAATTTTCACTATTTTGAAAAACATCAAGAATTTCTTTTTTTGCAAGTTTTTATGTGTATACATGTGTTTGGTGTGTTCATGTATGTACGTGGGCTCACATGTGTGCAGGTACACATGAACCTGTGTGTGTGTGTGTGTGTGTGTGTGTGTGAGAGAGAGAGAGAGAGAGAGAGAGAGAGAGAGAGAGAGAGAGATGAAACCAGACGTCAATGTTTCTACCTCAATAATTCTTCAACTTATTTTTCTTAATTTAAAATAATTATTTATTTGAGAGAAAGATAGACAGAGAGACAGATCTATATTGTGGGCACACCAGAGGCTTTGCACTTGCTCTACCTCTGAGTTTAGGAGCTGAGTACCCAATCTCTATTTCTATTTTTTTCTACCATTTCTTTATAAACTAAACAATCCCCCCTTTATTATCATTTTTTTCTAGCCTTAAAGAAATAAACTTTATCAAGATTCAAATTGTCTATCATTTTAATGGAAAAAGAGAAAATTGACTATAGTGATATACTTATCACAAATAATTTAACCCATTAGTTGCATCCAAGTCTTATCAGAAGTAAAGCTAAAAAAAATAAGACAACCCAATTCCACCAATAAGACATGCGATGATGGCTGACATCCTGGCAGGAGATGAACCACCCCTGGCCTATCACACAGGGCCAAAATGAAACCTATGAGAAAGTGATGAGATAAACAGGAGACCAATCACCACAGCAAGTCGATAACCCATGAAAGGTCAATGGAGACAGACACTGAGGATACCCAACACAATCCAAATCAGAAGGCCAGAGACACTTAAGATCTCAACAATAAAGCAGACTTAAAACTCACCCACTATGACTCAGGGAACTGAGCAGAAGAGGAGGCAGAAAGAATGTAAGAGCCATCGTGGGGGAGAATATCCAGAGAGATATTTCCCCCCCTCAGCATTAATGCACAAAGGGGGAAGAAAAAAAAAACTGGCTACTTCGGGTGCAGTTCATAACCCCCTAACTTATGGACAGATCCAGTATGCACACTGAGGAGGGACACCAGTGAGTAGGGGACAGAGAGGAGGGAAATAGAGGCACCATCATAAGATTTGCTCATACAATGTATATAATTATTCATAATAAAGATGTTAATTTAATAAAAATCTCAAAAAAATAAGACTCCCCCCAAAAAAACCCCCAAAACAGTCTGCTGCTTGAACAACTTATATACCTCCATCCCATGGAGCATTCAAGCAATCACACTGAGGAGGGTCCTCAGTGGAATAGGTGAGGGAGGAGGGAAATTGGGGCACCAACACAAGACTTATACACATAGAGTTTCTACTTATTAATAATAAAAAGGCATTCATTAAAAAGAGACTCCTGCCTAAACTTAACCCCATGAAATATTTTGCAACACTGTTATAATGGAACCACTGAAATAAAGCCAGATTCAGAGGGTCCACCTGAAGACCCTCTTGATCATTTATTTCAAAATCAAGTTTACATCTCTGATAAGTCTAAAAAGGAGCCGGTTGCACACACATATCCTGTGACATCTGTGTGTCTGTAATGTAAGCTGTAGAAACAAGTCTCAAGTTCTGTGGAAAGTTAGCATTAAATTACTGGCTAATGTTACTCTGGAAGAATTGTGTTCATTACAGCATGTATTTGAACCAGCTCAAATATCCTTATCGCTGTCCTTCAGTTTATGATGCTGAACGTATGGTGTTCTAGTCCTATAAGAACATAGCAGAGATGAGATTGCCTTGTAGTCTCATTTAGACAGTTAATTTTATCTTTGTTTTCTTAAGTCACATTTCATTGTGTTTCTCCATAGTGCAAAACTAATTGGCTCTTATCACAGTTACATTACCTTCAGAGGCAGATAAAATTAATGCAAAGTAAAAGATCACTACAATCAGAGAGATCTAGTTGAAAGGGAGACGGGCTTACTTCAGGCAGCTGCACAATCCACAGAGGACTCTGGCAGAATAATAAATCACAACTTCCTCCAGGTTATCATCGTCTACTCTACTCCATTATGTTGTATCATTTGTTTTAACCTTGGATTGTCCCGACTACATCTGCTGGGTTGTGATTAATTCTGTGGATGGAAATAGACTGTCGAAGGGCGATGCTGTACTGCATGACTAATTAACCCACCAAATTATGTCCATAAATTAACATTTTGTTTTTATTCATTTAAATACATCAAGTTGTCCAAAATAATTTGGAGGTAGATCACTTTAATATCAACCTTTAGCTTGGTCAGTTTTCTTTTTTTCCAGTTGAGTGTTCTTAGCTTTAGCTCACTCTTCCTCAGCTTCTTCCTGCCTCAGTCCTGACCATCCCTCCTCGCCCTCTTTCTATTGGTTATGCAGAAAGGGTATTATTACAAAAAAAATCCTTCTTAGGAGAATTATTGAGCCTGGCATGGTGGCATGACTTTAGTACCAGCACATGGGAGGCAGAGGTAGGAGGATCACCAAGAGTTCAAGGCCACTCTGAGACTACATAGTGAATACCAGGTCAGCCTGGGCTAGAGCGAGACCCTACCTTGAAAAACCAAATAAATAAATAAAATTAAAAAATAATAATTGAGGATGTCTACCAAAAGGAAAGAATAGATACACAAGAACCAAGCTACTCATTTTTACTTTTCATTTTATTTTTAAAAAACATTTTTAATATTTATTTCTTTGTTTAGAGAGAGATGAGGGGTAGAAATAAAGAGAAAGAATAGGCTGCCAGGGCCTCCTGCTACTGTAAACAAACTCCAGAAAACATCTAGCACTTTGTGCATCTGGCTTTATGTGGGAACTGAGGAATCAAACCCAGGCTGCCAGGCTTTGTAAGCAAGTGCCTTTAACCACTGAGCCATCTCTCCAGTCCTCATTTTTATTTTTAACCTCAAACAGTACTTAGGGCCAAATAGGGTCTCAGTAAACATTAAGTCTAAGCAAGAATACAATCTGAAAGAAAAGGACAGGAAACATTTGTACATATTTTGCCACACTGGTTGCTTGCTTCCAAAGACTATTTGAAGACTATGACACAGTCTTCCTGGAACACTACTTCTGTTTCATGGGTCTTCTTTTGTTAAAAGCAATTAAATCCTTTTAAGTAAGGAGTTCACTACCTGCCCTCCCAGAAAACGGAATAACATGCCTTAAATTAATTCCAGGAAGTTCTCCAAGTGACTGTCCCTAACAGATATATAGATAGGGCTGTGCTGGTGTGGGCTCCTCCTGGCTCCCGGGTCTCACTCAGGCTCAGCTCTGCCCAGCGCTGTGTGCAGTGGGGGTGCATTCACAGCCTGCTGGCAGAGTTGGGAGCATTCACTCCACAGAAATCTGCAAATGCTATAAGAGAGTTGTTCATATGCAAGGGACAGGCTGTTAGGCTTTGCTCTCCCATAGTACCTCCTCATCTAACTCTCAGCTGGTCCACAGTAGAAGAGTCGATATTTATATTCTCATTTTCTCTCTCCCTTCTTCTTTCCCTTATTCTCCTTCTTCCCCTTTCTTTCTCTCTTTCCTGGGAGTACAATTCATCAACTCTCACGTTTCCTCAGTATACTGGCTATTTTAAATAAATATCATGAAACTAACATCTGAAATATACTAGAAAGTCTCTCTGAATGAAGCACAGTTACACGTAGGCCCTTAACTGAGCCAAAGCAGGTACTGTCTCAAGTACCATCCCCGACAGATTTCCATGGCTCCAATACCAGCTTCTGCTTTACAAAGGCAGAGGTCTCGACCTTCTGTCTTTTCTGATGCTTAGACAGTCTTACCAGTGGAATAAATCCTATAACTGACTCTGCAGTTTACTGTTGTGCTTTCAGTGGAAACACTGGGCTTGCCCATAGTCTAGTTTAAACCAGGTGTATTCGTATTTTAATCAGTGCGGATCATGTCTTGTATTTTTATTAAGCATTGTAATAGGTACAAAAGTACAGAAAATGGTTATTTCTTTCAGAAGTGTTTCTATCTTCTTGTAAATGGAAGGGCTGACAAAGCATATGAAGCAACTAAAAGTTATTAAACATGAGACTGTATAAAAAAAACACTCTGTCAATGTACCAAAGACATGGAGGGCTCAGGAAAGGCCTATGTTGGCATTTCTGCTTGAGTTTGTATGTTAATAATGACAAGGCCTGTGTATTCAGGGATGCCTCTCTCTCTCTCATTCTCTCTCTCTCTTTCTGTGTGTGTGTGTGTGTGTGTGTGTGTGTGTGTGTGTGTGTGTGCAGACATGCATGCTACAAGCTTGTACAGGTCAGAGGACAACTTCTAGTGTTTCACCTTCCCCATATTAGAGGCAGGGCATCTCCTCTCCTAGTTCTCTGCTTTGTTCATGCAATGCAGCCTTGTCCCATGAGGTTCAATGAGATTCTCTCTACCTCTCTTCTTGCCATAGGCACACTGGGATGATGGATGCTGCTGGCTTTTACATGGGCTCTGGGATCCGAATGCAGGGACTCCTGCTTGTGCTCGTGCAGCAAGGGCTTGTTTCTACTAAGCCACCTCCTCAGGCTGTGGGGAGTTTTGTGGGACCTTGCTAAGAGGCATGGAGGATATAGGGTTAAAGGAAGTTGAGGCTGGCCTGAAACCCCGATAATCTCAAGCTTATCTGAGTTTATTTGAGACTCACAGGAGTTTGGCCACCGGAAGCCTCCTTCTTTTATCCTAGAAACTTCAGCCCCCCCCCCCTGCCAGGCCACAACAAACCCAGAGACTTCCAGGCCTGAGCTTACTGGAGCTCGCATACCCCAGCTGTAATAACAAGCCTGGGAAATAAAAGTTTAAAGGTCACAGCTCCTCTGCAGCCACCGCCATCCAGTACATGTCTAGAGTCATATAATTGATACCACTTGGAGCTGAGAAAGCCCCCTCAATTTATCTATGCAAACTAGACATCCACAGGTTACTGGCCCATGCCAATCCCTTTATGAGACATCCAGACTACCCTGCCCCTACCAATCCCCTTGCTGCTTATGCCCCTGCCTCTGCTTTTTCCTCTATATAAACAACCTTTTTTCTGCATAATAAATGAGAGCTGAACTGTGAATATCTCCTGGGTGGCTATGCCTGTCGGCTCACCGATTTCCCAAGACTCTGTCCACAGACCGGAGTATTAGTGTACAATGACTCCCCAAGGAATCCATGAACCACAGAGTTTTATTTTTTAACTTTTATTGACAGCATCCATAATTATAGAAAATAAAGCATGATAATTTCTTCCCCACCCCACTTTCCCCTCTAAAGTCCAGCCTCCATCATATCCATGCCCCCTCTCAATTAGTCTCTATTTTGTTTTGATGTCATCATCGTTTCCTCCTATCATGAAGGCTTTGTGTAGGAAGTGCCAGGCATTGCAAAGTCATGAATATCAAGGTCATTTTGTGTCTGGAAGATTGTATTGTAAGCAGCCCTACCCTTTCTTTGGTTCCTACAATCTTTCTGCCACCTCTTCCTCAATAGACCCTGAGCCTTGGAAGGTGTGATAGAGATGTCTCAGTTCTGAACACTCCACTGTTACGTCTTCTCAGCACTGTGGTGCCTATTGAGTCATTCTGGTGGTCACCGCCATCTGAAAAGAGAAGTTTCTTTAGCCACATGTGAGAGTAGCATTAATATATGAAAATGAATTTTAGGAAAAAGTGCTTATCAGGCAGTTTGTTGAGCATAATATATGCATTTAGCCAGACAACAGCAGGCATTACTCTCCTAGGGCTCATAACCTTCCCCTTCAAAGGCTTTTGACTAGGTCTTCAGTACCAGGCATGTATTTCCTCCCATGGAGTGGTCCTCCAGTCCAATTAGAGAGTTGATGTTTTCCCCAATAACAGACATGCAACTATTGCACCAGTTGGAACATTTGGCGTGGCTGGCCAATCTTAAGGCTTGCAAGGTCCACTGCTGTTTACAATTTTACTCATGTTGATGGCTTCTCTTGCTTATAGGGCTTCATGCAGCTGTAGCTTTTTACAGCCTTTTGTCAGCTGATTCACAGGGAGGAGGTTTCCAGTTCAGCTCCAGCTTGATTTCCCAGTGACCTGCCTATGTGGTCTTCTTCTATAGGGTCTTATGATCTCATTCTGGTGGAAAACCAAGAGCTTTGGCCATAGCCTGTAATGTTTTGGGGGCCTCAGCGACCTCCCTGACCAACAACTCACTGGAATGCATCCCATATTTGGCACTAAAATTTTTCTAGTAACAATATATGGCTTCTGGGTGTGCCATTATCCAAAGAAGTAGGTTTCCATATTGCTTATTCTTAACCTCTTAAGTTTCTATTAACCTTCGTCCCACCTTCCTTTACTCAATTCCCTGTCCCCACTTAGGCCATTGCACCCCCAGTAATCGTGTATTTTCATACACACACACACACACACACACACACACACATATATATATATATAATACCCCCCTTAAATCTCCCCTCTCCTCTCTCTCTTATAGCCCCCTTTCTAGCATACTAGCTTCTACTACTGACCTTTACTTCAACTCACATATAAACCTAAACATTAGTAGCTAGTATCCACATATGAGAGAGAACATGAGGTCATTTGGCTTTCTGATCCTGGATTACCTCACTTATTATAATCCTTTCCATATCCATCCATTTCCCTGCAAATTTCATAACTTAATTCTTATTTACTGCTGAATAGAACTCCATTTTATAAATGTACCACATCTTCATTACCCATTCATCAGTTGAGGGACATCTAGGCTGGTTCCATTTCCTAGCTATTATAAATAGAGCCTCAATAAACATGGATGAGCAAGTATCTCTAAGGTAATGTGTAGGGTCCTTAGGATATATGCCAAGGAGTGGTATAGCTGGGTAATATGGTAAATCTATTTTCAGCTGTCTTAGAAATCTCCACATGGCTTTCCACAATGGCTGTACCAGTTTACATTCCCACCAACAGTGTGTAGAAGGGTTCCTCACCAGCATTTATTGTCACTTGTTTTCTTGATGGTAGCCATTCTGACAGGGGTGAGATGGAATTTCAGAGTAGTTTTAATTTGCATATCCCTGATTGATAAGGAGGTAGAACATGTTTTTAGATGTTGATGGGCCATCTGTATTTCTTCTTTTGAGAACTCTCTATTTAGTTCCATAGCCCATATTTTGATTGGGTTTTTTGATTTCTTGTTATTTAGTTTTTTGAGTTCTTTATACGTCCTGGATATTAATTCTGTGTTAGATGTATAGCTGGCAAAAGTTTTCTGGGAGTTTTTTTTAAAGCCAAACAAAATTTATAAAATGCAATAGGCACAGGAAGCTATTAAAAATTAAGTAGCCATAATTCAAAAGTATAAAATAAAAAATGCTCCAAAATCCAAACTTAATGCAAACCTGATGCCACAAGTGGGAAAATCCACACATGACCTCATGTGATATTTCACAGTCCAAAATTATTTTTTATAAAAATTCTTTTGTATAAAATTCTTTTTTTCTTTGTGCATAAAATAATTGAGCAAATATATTTATTGCTCAGAATTGGGCCTCATTCCTAGATTATCTCACCAACTATGTGCAAGCATTGCAACATCTGAAAAAAAGTCCAAAATACATCTACTCTGAAGCATTTCAAATACGGAATACTTAGCCTGTATTGGGTGTTAAGCATGAGAATAATAACATTGAAAGGGTGCTCTTGAAGATTTGAAGATTTACCTGTCAGCATGGCTCTTACAATCTTTCCGTCCCCTCTTCTGCTCAGTTCCCTGAGTCATGGTGGTTAAGTATTAAGGCTGCTTTATTGTTGAGGTCTTAGGTGCCTCAGTACTTCTGCTTTAGGTTGTGTTGAAGATCATTGGTGTCTGTCTCACTGGCTCATCCTGGGTTGACTGATCGGCTGTGGTTATAGGTCTCTTGTTTATCCCACCACTATCTGTGGGGTTCCATGTGGATCCTCCACAGTAGGCCTGGGGTGGCTCATCTCTTGTCAGGAAGACAGCCATCGGCCAGTGGCTCATTTGTAGGGTTGGAAGAACCACAGCTCTCTCGGAGCCTTCTGAAAAATACAAACAGAATGTCAATCAGAGATTGAGATCAGTATAGGTTAATTGAGATACACATTCCTGAATTGGCTAGATTGTATTGTTGGTATTTAAAGATTTTAAAAACCATGGTGGAGAAGAATATCCAGAGACATGGCCCCTCAGTAACAACATACAAAGGGGGGTGGAACCAGGTTGACTCCTAGGCTATTCATAACCCCCTACCCCATGGACTGATCCAGACTGTCCACGGAGGAGGATACCCAGCTGATTGGGAACAGGGAAGAGGGAAATCGGGGAACTGGGGACATCAGCACATTATTCTCTTATTAAGTGTATCAAATTTTGGATAATAAATTTAAAAAATTTAAAAAATCATAACTGTATCAGTTTACCATTTCCTTTTGGATAGTTCAGCTTGCTGACATATGTTAGAAGGGCAGAGAGGAAAACTGGAATGGTAATTAACATTCAGTTTCAGTAAACTTAAAGTAACTGTAAGTTCAAGGACTGAATTGTTCTTATTATTTAGATCTGTAACTATTTGATATACTTATAAACTTTAGTGGGAATATGCTCTTTTAATAATTTTGAGGCTACCTTTTCTGCCTCATTTATAGTATAATCATGTAGGTTAATATTTCTTCAATAATTGAAGATTGAACATGACTCATACTCATTACTGTTTACTGAATATTTAGCAACTTATTTTGAGTGTTCTTTAATTAAATGTTCATATTATATACTAACTTGATCATATATAAATTATATATATAATAGAACTACCATATATCTTGTGAAATCACTCTGGATATATGTCCAGTTGGTCACCTTACTATAGAAATACCTGATACCCATGTTTACCACTGTACTATTCACCATAGCCACACTACTGAATTAGCCTAGGTGTCTATTAGTAGATGAATGGATAAAGAATATGGGCTGGGGCTGAAGAGATGGCTTAGTGGTTAAAGCGTTTGCCTGCAATGAAGAAGGACCCGAGTTCAATTCCCCAGTGCCCATGTAAAGCCACTACACTAGAGGGCACATATGTCTGGAGTTTGTTTACAGTGTGCTCATTCTCTCTCTCTCTCTCTAATAAATGAAATAAAAATATTAAAAAAAGAATATGGTCTGGGTGTGTCGGTGCATGCCTTTGATCCTAGCACTTTGGTGGCTGAGGTATGAGGATTGCTGTGAGTTCAAGACCAGACTGGGCCACAGAATGAGTTGCAGATCAGCTTGGGCTACCTTGAAAGAACAAAATAAATTGTGTATGTATACACAATAGACTTTTATTAGCATAAAAAGTATAGAATTATATAATTTTCAGTAAAAATGGATGAAAGTGGAGATTATCATGTTAGAATTTAGATTCATGAAGACAAATATCACAAGTTGCCTCCCATCTAGAATTTCTGTGGAAAGTGACATAAATTAGAAGGACTATTAAGTATGTAGAAGAAAAGGGAGAAAGGGAATTAGAAAGGGCTGTGGAGTGGCAAGTGACCAAAGTATATTATATACATATATGGAAATGTGTTAGTGAAACCACATATTTGTACAATTAATATATACTAATAAAAAGAAATAAAAGTACAGGAGATATAGTTTTTTATTGTCCATAATGAGTTACATTATTTAATGGGTAAACAATGAGTTGTTATCCCCAGATCCCCAATGTCCCTCTTTCCCAACCCCAATCAGCTGGATATCCTCCTCCGTGGGCAGTCTGGATCAGTCCTTGGGGCAGGGGATCATGAATAGCCTAGGAGTCAGCCTGGTATGTTGTTACTGAGGGGGGCCATGCCTCTGGATATTCTCCCCCACCAAGGCTCTTATAATCTTTCCTCCCCCTCTTCTGCTCAGTTCCCTGAGTCATGGGTGAGTATTAAGGCTGTTTTATTGTTGAGAACTTAGGAGTCGTTGTATTTATGCTTTAGGTTGTGTCGATAATCATTGGTGTCTGTCTCACTGGCTTGTCCTGTGTTGACTGATTGGCTGTCACTATGGGTCACTTGTTCATCCCGTCATTCTCTGCAGGGTTCCATATGGATCCTCCATGATATGTCTGGGGTGGCTCATCTCTTGCCAGGATGTCAGCTATTGGCCTGAGATTCGTTGGTAGGGTTGGATGAGCCACAGCTCTCTCGCTGCAGGAAACATAGTTTTTAAAAAAAGTTTAAAAAGAAAAGAAGGACAAAAGCAACTTGAGCACTACTATCCATTGCTCTGTGCTTCCTGTGGACAAAATTACACTAACTGCCTCAAGCTCCTACCACCATGAATTCATCACCATGGTGGACTATACCTTCAAATTGTGAGCCAAAATAAGTCTTTCCTTCTTCAAAAAAAATTTCAAAGATTCTGACTGGTGAGAAAGGTGCTTCGTAACACAATTGGAAACTTTATATTTATTAAAAAATCAGAATGAGGTAAGTGCATAACCCAATGGGAATATGCACAACATGCAATTTGTTCACACAGTAACATTCATAATTTAAAAAATTAGAATCAGAATCAGATTAGCTAGTAAACTAGCATTAGCTAGTATTGTATCTGTGCTATCAATTTTTCTAAAATTGCCAAAATAAACTGCAGTTCTGGGGTATGATCAGTCTTATATTGCTGAGTCCATAACACAAAATTGACCCTACAGATCAACTCAAACACAAAGTCATTTCTTCCTAGGTTATAAAGCAGAATTTCCCCAACTAACATCCAGATGAAAAGTTCCCCTGACCTAAGGATAAGCCTGTAAGAGACAGCATTGCAATTTCATCTCCTGAGCCAGTCCTTATCAGCTGACAGTGGCAACCAGGACCCATCCATGTCTAGAGTCAGTGGAAGAGTTCTTGGGTTCACTGGAGATGAAGACCACAGTCATGGGAAAGGAGAGTTGAATACATGGATTATGTGTTGACCAGAGATACCACCAAGGTAAGGAAAGTAGGATGTGATTTGATGCTATTGCTCAACACTGTCTTTTGCATTCAGTTTTTTCTCTATTAATCTGATTTTCTGTCTTAGTGTTCCTAAATCTGCTTGACCATATAAATTATTGAAAGTAAATGTTTATAGAATTGTTGCCCAAGCCTCATTTTGGAGGTAGGTTCAAGAAGTCTAAAGCAAGGAGCAGGGATTTCATGGTCTGCTAAGTTTGGAAATGTGTGAGTTGCTACTTTATTCAGAAACATGAACGAAAAATATGAATTTAATAGTAATAATTTAAGACATAATCTTCCTAGTAGATGCTTGAGCGTGTACAGGTAAATAACAAACAGGGATCAATTTGATGGTAATTGGTGATCAGAGAAGCTTGACTCTATGCTCAACTTTAAGACATAACCTTATTTTTTTCTTTTTCACTCTAGTCCAGGCATATAGGACTTCTTCCTGTTGCTATAAGATGTGTGTTGTGCTTTAAATAAGAAATGTCTTTCAAAGACTCATATATTGAAGGCTTGATCCTTAATGCAACAGTGTCCAGAGCTGAGACCTTGAGAGGAGACTGGATCATAACAGGTCTGTCTTCATCTATGGATGAATCCCCTTTCTGCACTCATAGCAAAATGGACTATTAGGCAGTAGGGCTTGAAGTAAGCCACTGGAGTTGTACCCTTGAGAAGTATATCTTGTTTCTGGTTCTCTCTCTCTCTCTCTCTCTCTCTCTCTCTCTCTCTCTCTCTCTCTGTCTCCTCTATTTCTCTCTGCTTCCTGTATTCCACAAGGTAAGTTGCTGTGTTCCATCACATGCTGCTTGCCACAAAGTTATGTCTTATTGAGGTCCAGAAACAAGGGAGCCAAGTACCCATAGTCTGAACGTCTGAAGCTGTGAGCCACATAAGCCTTGCCTCCCATCATTTTCCTTGGGTATTTTGTCACAGTTGTAAAAAGCTAATGACAACAATGTGCATCTTTCCTTCTAAGTCTTTGCAGTTGCTGCCCCCACCCCATACATTTAATACTGTTCCTGATGTCTACAGGGCTACTTTCTCTAATCCTTCCCTGAGTGATAGGTCTGCTCAATAGAAAAACCAGCTTGTAAGCAAGGAGGAAGAAGAAATACATATCACTCTGAAACAGTTGTTCCTCATTGTCTATCCCCAAAACAAAACCTACTTAATGTTGCAAAAGAGAGGCTGTTTTCCCTTCCACTAAGTGATGAGTTATACCAGTTATTAGATAGCATTTGCAATGAAATCAGGGTTAAAAATTAATAGGTTTCCTAGAAAAGAAAAAAAAACAGAATGATGAGTATAAAAGCAGAAGAAAGTCACTAGTTGCATAATAATTAATCTGGATGAAATGTATTATTTAAAAACCATTCAATCACTGCCTTATCTTTTCCAATTCTTGCAGGATGCCTCATACATATAATCAGTGACTGCATCTCTGAAATAGCATTAGGATTTGGGAAGCATCTTAATAAACACTAGCTGAAGCAACTCTGAGGAAAACATCATTAATCATGTCATCTGATAAGAGATACTGTCAGTGTTACATTTAGACGGTTATACTCATACTGAATTCCTGTAAACAACCTTTGCATGCATTAGGGATTAGCCTCTTTGTTTACTATAAATTGAAATAAGTATATTGTTTAGGTCTAATTTTTCAAAATGCAACCCTCTCAGATATATTTGTTTTCCCTGTTGTAGACTTTTCCCAGAACAGTTCACTTTTTTCACTGTTGCTGAATTCTCTCCAAAAAGTACAATTTTCATCACATCAGTCAGCTACTGGAAATCTACCAAAACAACAACAACAAAATAATCCACCATAAGAAATCCTCATTGATATTTGGAGTAAGTGAAAAATCCTTAGGCTGGTATTTAGAACATTTATTTGTTGCTTGGTTTACACTTCATTAGGTAACTGCATCAATTTTAAGATATCAACTGGAGTACATTAACAAATTATTTAGGACTCTTTATATGTTTAGTTTCTATTCTTGCCTTCTTCTGAGACAGTTGATTGAATCCATGAATCAGTTAGCTAATTTCTTTAGCTATGTGTTTCTATGGACATCTAACCAGCGTTTTACCAATAATGAATTTTCCAATTTTAGCATCTTTGCAATTCGAACTAGGCTGAGAAGCTACCAACTAATCAGGGGCTCCTGAATCCTTTTCACTGTACTGTTCCTTCTCCATTCTTTCCCTGTTTTCTCCATTTTCCAGTAAGCAGGCTGAAACCATATCTGCAGCATTTAACTTAGAAATCTCAGCTAAATGTTCAAGTTGATTATCTGGAGGTTCTATTTTCAATACAGTGACAGAACACAATTCAACCATGTTTTCTGCCATTTGACAACAAGCATAGGTTTTCCCTTTAGTTTACAATAACATCCCTCATGTTCTTGTGAGGCTTCTTTGAGGTGTGAATGTAAAATGTCCCCCATAGGCTCATGGGTTTTGAATACTTGTTCTGAGCCGGTGGCAATTTGGGAAAGTGATGGAGCCTTTGAGAAGTGGAAGCCGGCTGCAGAAGGTGTGCTTCAGAAAGTGGAGGCAGACCTTGATGTTTATTAGTCCAGCCCCTTCCCTTGTCAGCACTGGCTAGCTCACTGAGATGTCTTCCTTTCTGCTGATGTGAAGACGTGACCCAGGCTTCCTGCTCAGGCCTGTAATGCCTTCCCTGCCATCATGAAACTTCCCCTAGAGACTGCAAACTGAAATAAACCCTGTTCTCCTCGGCTGCTCCTGCTTAGGTGTTTTGTTCCAGCACTGAGAAGCTGAAACAGCTTCCGAAAGACACATTTCATGTTCATATTTTGCATAAGCCTTTTCTTGCATACTATCTCTTTGCTTTACCTTTTTTTTTTCTTGAAACAGTCTCATATAGCCAAAGCTAGCCTTGAATTAGATATGTAGCCAAGGATGACCTTGAACTTCTGATCCTCTTGCTCCTATCTTCTGGGTACTGAGATGACAGGCATGTGCCACCATGCTCAGTTTGTACTGGGGAACAAACCCAGGGCTTTATGCATGCTAATTAGGCACTCTACTACTCTACTGTACTACACCCCAGCTCTTTAACTTCCTATTTCCTTTAAGCCTCCACCATAATCTTTTTTTATTGATATCTTTATTATTCAAAATTAGATACATTGTATGAGCAAACATTGTGTTGGTATCCCATTTCCCTCCTCCCTGTCCCCAGTCAGTTGGGTATCCTCCTCAGTGGGCATACTGGATCAATCCACGGGTTAGGGGGTTATGGATACCACAGGAGGCAGCCGCGACCCCCCCTTGTGTGTTGTTGCTGAGGGGGGCCATGTCTCTGGATATTCTCCCCCATCATGGGTCTTACACTCTTTCTACCCCCTCTTTTTCTCAGTTCCCTGAGTCATGGTGGGTGAGTTTTAAGGCTGCTTTATTGTTGAGATCTTAGTCTCTGAACTCTTTGGGTTGTACTGGAAATCTGTGACTATCTTGTTGACTTATCCTGGGTTGACTGATTGGCTGTGGTTATAGTCTTGCTTCTCCTGCCACTCTCTCAATGGTATCATTTAGGGTCTACATGATAGGCCTGGGTGGTTCATCTGACTGTGGTTCGTTGGTAGAGTTGGAATGACCACAGATCTCTCACTGCCTTCTGAAATATACAGAGTCTCCATTGGAGAGTGAGAACAGTATAGGTTAAATGAGACACACATGTCTAATTTGACAAGAATCTATTGGGATTAACCTCTCTGTAGTTCTCTGGTAATGAGAATTTCTCCTTGGAGCCCAAGTTTTTGGTTTCCATAGGATTTTGGCCTGAGTCCCAATTCCAGTTAAAGGGTTCCTTGTCACTGAGTGGATTTCTTGGCCAATTTGAAAGCTGTTGATTACTCCCTCTGGTTTTTGCGCCTCGATTGCACTTCCAGAGGGGAGTGTGTTTAGCCTTCTTATGGCTCAACACACTCCCCCAGGTCAAAGGTAAGACCCTATTGCTAAAGAAACCACAGAAAGTCATTGAACAATACTGAGAGATGCTGTGAGATCCAGAATGGTAACCAGCCCCCAAATGGTAGTTGGTGCAGTGCTGGAAGGCACTACATAAGATGCCAGGGGAAATTGGTCAGTGCTATTTAGAAAAAGTGGAGACCACTGGTATAAAATGCAGACTGTTACCACCATCTTTTTTTTACCAGGCATATTTCTACCAATAGGCTCTTCATAACAATACAGTGTTTTTCATCAGACATTTACAAATACTTCTCACCTCTGCCCCCAATTCCAAACCCACTCTACTTTTCTTGGTATCAGTTATAAGACCCTAGAGTGTCATAACCTGTAGTGGTTTCCCAGAACTTGAGCAGCAAAGTTCTACCAACTAAATGGCTTTAGCCATGGGTTCAATCTCTACAGTTCTGGGGGCTGAAAGTCCAACTTCAAGGTGGAGTGTAATAGCTTCCTTGTGCAGTCTCTGATGGAACCTACTCCATGCCTTTCTCTAAACTTCCTGTGGCTGCAGGTAAGCCTTAGCCTTCTATGGATGTTACACAAGTTACTCCATCCTTTACCTATTTCTCTAACCACCCTGCCCTCCATGTCCTTATCTCTCAAATCTACCTCTTCCTCTCACTTGTGAACTTGTCTGTCATTGTACTTAAAGCCCACCCTCATCTCATCTCAAAGTCTTGATCCTTATGAGGCCATTTTAACAGGTTTTACAGATTACTTCTTGGGCACAGCATGTGAGGGGTTACTATTGAACCCACTAAAGCATGCTTTTCAGATTTCCAAAATACATGTCAGTCCATATAGGAAACATATTCGCTTCACCTCCATTAAGTCTCTGTCTACCCCAATGGCAGGTGTTGGGAGATAGCAGAACCTCTGGAAGGTAGAACCTCATAGAAAGCAGTCAGGTTTTTGGTGTGTGCCTTTGAGGAGGAGATCTAGACCCTGGCCCCTCCTTCCAGCATCCATTAAGATGAAAATTTTCATCCATCAAACACTCCTTTCAATGCTGTTCTGCCCCACAGGACCAAAGCAACATGGCCACTCATCACTGGCTAAAATCAGTTGGTTTCTTATTTTTTCAGTTAGAAGTTATAAAGAGGTTGCTGTCCACAACCCCCAATCTAGCAGGATGAACTTGTGACTTTGAAGTCCAGAGTGTTATTCTCTCTGGCTGGATACTTACTCTAGATAAAAGGAATGTATTTCCTCAAAATTCATATGTAGAAATCCAAACCCCCAATGTGATAGGGTTAAGAGGTAGAGCCTTTGGTAGGCAATTGTCTTTATGCATAGGATTAATGTCCTTATAAAAGAGAGTCTTGGATGGGCATGGTGGCACAAGCCTTTAATCCCAGCACTCTCGGGAGGCAGAGGTAGGAGGATTACTATGAGTTCAAGGTCACCCTGAGACTACATGGTAAATTCCAGGGCAGTTTGAATTAGAGCTAGAACAAAAGGAGAGAGAGAGAGAGAGAGAGAGAGAGAGAGAGAGAGAGAGAGAGAGAGAGAGAGAGAGAGAGAGAGAGAGAGTCTTGAGCCCCCCTCCCCCCTGTCCTGTGAGGAACAGGGAGCAGATTGTTGTCCATGCCTCAGGAAGTGGACTTTGTTATGGAATCTGATAGCACCTTGCATTTGCATTTGTTTTCAGAATTGTGAGAGTTCAATTTCTGTTGTTTATAGACCATCCAGTCTTGGGTAGTTAATATAGATGCCCAGATGAACTAAGACAAGCTTTTGTTGCTGAGGGCATAGCTGCCACCTCTAGGCTTGCAGCAATGGCTCTATCCCCTAGTCTCTAGTGCCTTGGCAACTCATTCAACTTCAGGTCCACCCTTGGCACCCTTGCCAGCTCAAGGACCACTCTTGATAACTCCACCCATGCTATCATTTTATACCTATAAAATCCTAGACGTCATGTCTCTACGTTACCTTTTATGTGTTCTGAGACTTATATCCTGCTTTCAAAGACCTCCTCTACTATAAGAGTTAAAAGCTATCCAACATTTTCTTCTAGTGTTTTAAAATTCTAGTTGTTTCAAAATAACCATTTCTTTTGGAATTTATTTCTGTGCACCATTTCAGGATGAGATAAAACTTTAGTTTTCCAGTCAGAAGAGCATAATTTAGCATTATTGATTAGTACATTATCTCTGATATACCAGTTTTATCATATATATGCATGTTTGACTTAAAACTAGTTTTTAAAAATAAAATCCCTTATCTCTTTCCCTATATATATATATATATATATATATATACATACATATATAGTGTACAAGTTCATCTCTCACCCAGTATGATACAGTATGTTATAACTTGTGCTAAGGAGAAAACTACTTATCTGTCATATTGCGAATATACTCTGCAACATACATTATTTCTATACATTGGTTACTCTATGGTCACTCTTCATTTATTTTGTATTTTGGAGAGTGGTGTCTCAAACTACTGATTGTGTTAAAATAATAATGTTTGACAGTTTTCATATAAACAGAAAATAGAATAGAGGCTTTTGGAAAGGTGCATTCTAGGATATATATATATATATATATATATATATATATATATATATATATATATATATATATAATTTCAAGGATACAGGTTAAGATTTTTAAGATTTTTTAGAAGCTATTGATATGAATAAGTCTACTGCCCATCATAAGCATCTGGTAGATGAACACCTATATGAAGAAAGAAAAAAATAAATGTGGCAATAGACTCATTCCCCACTTCAGAGAATCTGAGTAAATTGCAGGAGTGGTTGCCAAGGATGGATATCAGGAAAGCAACTCCATAGGGACTCTGCGATAATGATTCTCCTATAGAGTTGATTCAGTTATGTGCTTCTTTCCAGTAACAAGGCCAGCCTCTCCATTAAAGAGGGTATATGTGTACTAAATTCCTGTAAGTATACATGGGTGTGTTTCAGGAATCAGAATGCTATAATATTATGTGGACATTTGCACTACTGTAGCTTTATATTTTAGTATATTATAACAGAAACAGTTAAAAATAACGACTCATTTTTGCTCACTTATTTTTCCAGTTGAACTTTGAAAAAAGGATATTACGTCTGCTTTGACAAAATCCTATTAGGATCTTCACTGGGTTTCTACTAACTTGATGACTTGAACAGATTATCAGATTTGTAATATTGTTCCAGGTTTCTAATATACTTATTCAGGCTGTTTCCATATTCCTTAGTAAATACTTTATCATATGAGTTCCATGGTTTGAGGTTTATTACTAGTCATATATTTTATTGCTTTAGGCTGTGGAAACATTTTCTCATATTATTTATTGAGAAAGGGTTTCCACTATATAGCCTAGGTTGGCCTGGAACTCACTATCCATCCCAGGCTGGTCTCAAACTTTCAATCATACTGCCTACATCTCTCAAGTGCCTGGATTACAGTAGCTTCAAGTAATACTTTCAAAAAGCATACGTAGTGGTGGTTTCATAGTCATTTAATACTGAAAATATTTCTGAGAGGGGCTGGGGAAATGTCTCAGTGGACAAAGTGCTTGGGCTGGAGAAATGGTTCAGAGGTAAGGTGCTTGCCTGCAAAGCCTAACTACCCTGGTTCAATTCTCCAGTACCCATGTTATGCCAGTTGCACCAAATGGTGCATGCATCTAGAGTTCTTTTACAGTGATTAGAGGCCTTGACACCATTCTCTCTCCTTCTCTGCTTGCAAATAAATAAATAATTTTTTTCTGTGTTCAGCCAGTTCATATAGAGGGAGGACACGGAAGCCCCCTCCCTTTCAGATCATGGCACAATAAATATTTTTTTAAAAAGAAAAAGCACTTGTTGCTCAAGCAGGAGAACACAAGCTCAGAATTCCAGACCCCATGTCCAAGATGGAAGCTATGGAAGGCTTCTACAATCACAGTACTCTCATAGCAAGATGGGAGACAGAGACAGGTGAATTTCCTGAAAACATGCAGACCAGCTTGCCTGGTGAATGGAGCAGAGGACAGTGGGCATGAGAACTAGAGACCCTGCCTCAAACAAGAAGGCAGACAAGAACAGACACCTGAAAAACTGTCCTCTGACCTCCAGATGTGCAACGTGGCACACGTGTACTCACACACAGGAATATGCACACACATACACTTAAAATCATTTTTAATGTCTTTAAGTTGGAATGCATACAAAACATAGGTTAAAAATGTTAGCTCTTTAGAACTGAAAATATATTGTTCCATTTGGTTTGTTGCCCAATACTTTTTTTTTAATATTTTATTTATTTATTTGAGAGATAGAGAAAGAGGGAGGGAGAGAGAGAGAGAGAGAGAGAGAGAGAGAGAGAGAGAGAGAGAGAGAGAGAGAGAGAGAGAGAATGGGCATGCTAGGGCCTCCAGCCACTGCAAACGAACTCCAGACACATGCGCCCTCTTGTGCCTCTGGCTTTATATGGGCACTGGGGAATCGAACTCTGGTCCTTCTGCATTGTAGGCAAATGCCTCAACCGCTAAGCCATCTCTTCAGCCCTGTTGCCCAATACTTCATGTGTGAAGTCTAATGGCAATCTGAATTCTGTTTTAATAAGATAGCTATCAATTATTATTATTATTTTTACCTGTAAGAAACTCTTAGGGCTTGTCTCTATTTTCTTGGATAGGAGAAATTTTACATACCTCCTCCATACATGTCCCTCCACATATGTAGACATTGTGTTGGTTTTCCTTATTAGAAATAATAGTATCACCTTAAAATATAAAGCTAATGTCATTTGAGTGGTCAATCAACTACCAAAAGTAAGATGAAAATTAAATGTTTAGTCAAAAGGCGCTGTAATTCCACCTAAAATCTACTACCATGGTGTTTCTACAGAGACATCTAATGTGACTCTTAGAGATTATATATCAGGGAGTTTACTTTCCAGAGGATGATGGCTTTCTGAAGGGTTGGACCTAATAGCATATTTGTTGAGGAAGAGGTCAGGATGGTCAAAGGTAAAATGAAAGGAAGAAGCATAACTACGAATCCAAGCCAGCGGTGAAACTCTTAAGGAGCATTTTATGCATGTTGCCTCCTCCTTTTAACAGTCCATCCAATTGGGTATAACAACTCATTGTTTGCCCACCAAATAAATGTTGTAACTCATTATGGACAATAAAAAAAATAATTAAAAAAAAAAAACAGTCCATCCAAAGCTTAAGCTGAATGCTGCTTGGTCAGTTGGTGAGTTTAGCAACCAGGAGCACCTTTAGGATTGCCTGGGGCTCTTGCTGTGGTTTAGATGCTGAAGAACAGGTACAGAAACATCTGGAATCTTCTAGAAACTGGACTGTAGTGAAAGCTGTGAAGTTTACAAACCTGCAGAAACTAGAATGAGACAACCCAGCCCGGAAATCCTAACAATCCTCAGGCTCTTTCCCAATTTTAGATCCACCCAGTAGATCTGATCTAAGATGCAGAAAGCTACAGAGGATCTGACTGGGTCTTTTGAATATTTCATCAACTCCCAAGGCAAAATAATGTGTGGGGTTTATTTTAGCCTCTTGTTTGAAAACTATTGGATGAAGTCATCGTGTTATAAAGGAACATGGCTGAACAGGTAGGAAACAGACTCCCCGTTGTGAGTTTTGCGGATGTCTTCTGCTAGAATCATGGAGATGTCGATTACCTGTATTTTGGAGCACTGGGTCATCTTGGCCTCCGGAGGGATGGTGCTGGTGACCACCACCGCCTCGAGGCACGCGACAGCCTGGCCCAACCGGTGGGTCAAGATGCTTAGACTCTGGTGTCCCCGGCCGAGAGGAGCTGGTCGGCTGGCAGCACGTGTCAGCCACGTTGTCCACCAGGTTCCGGAGCAGCACCATGTGCCCCACCTCGTTGGCCTTCTTGTCCACGTTCAGGTGGTAGGCGATGTCCGCGGACACGCGGACCCAGCAGAGGACTGCGGGCTGGGTGTACAGGTTGTCCACGGGGATGTTAAGAAGCCCTGGATCTGCCAGGCATGCAGGTCGATGGTTTTAATGCGGTCAGCGCCCTCGATGGACAGACAGAGAGCATGTTGGCCAAGAGCTTGGTGGAGATGGGCGCCCGGACGGACGGAAGCAGGGACGCGGCTGGCCTGCAAGGTGCAGCTGCCCTGCAAGGTGAAGCCCCCTGCAAGGTGCAGCTGTCCTGCAAGGTGCAGCCCCCTGCAAGGTGCAGCCGCCCTGCAAGGTGCAGCCGCCCTGCAAGGTGCAGCCGTCCTGCAGCTGCCCTGCAAGGTGCAGCCCCCCTGCAAGGTTCAGCCCCCTGCAAGGTGCAGCCGCCCTGCAGGTGCAGCTGCCCTGCAAGGTGCAGCTGTCCTGCAAGGTGCAGCCACCCTGCAAGGTGCAGCCGCTCAAGTCAACCTCCGGCTGGGACGTGCTAAACTGACTCCTGGTCTTAAATTAAAAAAAAAAAAAAAAAATCAAACGAAACTAAACAAAAACTTGGTTGGCATCTACTTCCACACTTTCATATGGAGGTCAACTTTCTCTGTGGAGATTTTTACTGTGGTTATAAATGATTAATTTCTTAAGGATGCTTAAAAAAACTGAAAACATAAAAACATAAAATTTCTTTATTTTTTTTAAAAATTTTTTTGTTTGTTTTTTTTGAGGTAGGGTCTCCCTCTAGCACAGGCTGGCCTGGAATTCACTATCTCAGGGTGGCCTTGAACTCATTGGGATCCTCCTACCTCTGCCTCCCGAGTGCTGGGATTAAAGGCGTGCGCCACCACGCCCGGCTCATAAAATATCTTACAAGGCTCCAAACACACAAGTTTTAATGGAAAGTGTCAGAGAAAGTATTTTAAAGTGTTATTTTAGATAAAGTTCCTATAACAGAGTGAAAAAAATTGGAAACTGGTATAAATAAACTATTCATAGTAAACAAACATAATTACCAATAAATGTTAAAAAATACCAGTAATAAAAATGCTAATGATTTTCACATCAATTAGCTAAAACTATATAATAGAGAATATCTTCTAATAGAATGTGTGGATGTGTAGATCTTGCAAGGGAAATTTGGATGTATATTTTTTGGCTTATTGTGTCTACCTCAGGGAATTTATTCTAGAGCAATATTCACAAGCACCTCTACACTATACTGATAAAGGTGTTTACTGATATATTAAATCATTCAAGTAACTTGAGTAACTCCTGTGTGTCAGATGTGGTACTACATGTAGGGCATATGAGTAACTAAAGTGACTACTCTAGATTTGTTTATAAAAGCAAAATCAAGAAATGAACAAATGATCATGAATAAGAAAATTATCAAGTAATTTATTATTCATAGAATGCAACTATTGAAAAGACTAAATTTATGTGCAATTACATACATAAGTCTCCATGATATTGTTGCAGATATAAGGCACTTAGAAAAACGTGTATAGTGTTATATTGTGTAATTAAACTTTGTAATATTAAAATTATCAAATGAGTATGGATGTCTCATGCTCATAAAACTTTAATGAAAATACTGAATGACAATTAAATTTATGATATACTAAAGTTCATGATTTCTAGTTCTCCTTTACTGGGAAAAAAACTTGATGAAAATTTAATAATCCTAACTCTTCTGGCCTTGCTTTAAAGTCAATCATAAGGGGACTTGGTTCCACTTTTATTTCCTCATCAGTACACATTGCTGTAAGCTATACAGGTTTGCAAGATGCAGACACTCCATAGGGATGGTCTAAGGGTCGCAGTGCCTATTCCTTGGAGTAAAGTATACCTAGTTTGAAAGAGGGCTGATGCCACATTTGTAAATAGAGTATGAAAAATGGTATAAATATTATGTCATGGTTTGATCCAGGTGTCCTCCACAAACAGATGAATGTGTTCTCAATGATCGATCCTCAGCTGATAGCAATTGGGGAATTAGAACCTCACTAGAGCTATGTTGTTGGGGCGGGCTTATGGGGGTTATAAGCCAGCTTCCCCTTGCCAGTATTTGGCACACCTTCCTGCCGCTGTTTGCAGTGCTGTGGCAGAGGTGATGTCCAGCCCTCTGCTCATGCCATCGTTTTCCCTGCCAGAATGGAGTCTCCCCTCGAGTCTGTAAGCCAAATAAACCCATTCCTCCACAAGCCGCTTTTGCTTGGGTTCTTTCTGTGCAGCAACTAAGAAGCTGACCGCAACATATGTTTCTGTCAAAGTCACAGGGCAGCCCAGTCCCAGAAACAATTCATCAGTAAGCAGGTATGGATTGTTTCTGTTCTCAGAAGATTGGCCAACTGAGACCATCACCCAATCCTTAGAACAGCTGATTTTCATTCACATTGATGTTCTCAGCACAAGGCCAAATCAAGACAGCAAGAAGAATCGAGATCTCTAAAGTGGTAGAGACCTGCATTGAGGCTGACTTCCCTGGATGCTTCTTTTATGATGATTACCTTTGGAGAGGGGAGTAGGTTGTTAGTAGTCGAGAATGATGGTTTGTTACATATTGCTATTATCTATTCATGCATTATTAAACTTTTATCATTTATATATTTGGTAACTGTTTCCTAGAGAATTTTAAGGATGCAGTTTCCACAGTGGATTGGGTGTTGGAAGAGTGGAACAAGAAATGGGAAGGTTCGTAGACTGCAGGAATTTCAACAATGAAATGTTTCATAAAAATAATTGAAGTATTACTTGCTAACCATACATTCATGTCTTGCTAACTGTGTGCTTGAAATTTGTTTGCTGCAATGTTTTTATTTAGCCTAACACTAAAATATCATACATATTTTAAAGTTACCAAAATTGTTGAATATACCTTCTCACGCAACTTCTGAACTTCCTTAATGAATTGGGTTAATGGATGGGGTAAATTAAGGAATGAGGTGAAGAAGTGGGTAGGTAACAGATATGGGTAAGATTCAACAATATCTATGCATTGTTATTTGGCTATAAAAGGATAATTTTATATTTAGTGAGTTAGTATAAATCACTAAAATGCACATGTTAAAGTGCTTCATCAGAATGATCCACATATATCATCTCTCTTGACATTAACATACAATTTTCTCTTTAGTCCATATTTTGGTTGGCAGTTTATGCCAGCTGTCCACAGCCCTTCATTTATGTTCTTTCTTTCCAAAAAGAACCCGCTAGAACAACCTATACAATGTACTTCATTCTAAACAAACAGGAACTTATAAAGAAAACACTGTAGCTTAATTTAGAAGAACTAAAAAGTACGTGTAGCATCAATTAAATTGATTCTTAGTGTTCTTAGTGTGTCACACATTTTTCAGTTTTTAATGAAAATCAAAACAGGATTTTCAAACAGATTTAATATTACCTAAATAGTGCTGAATGTTAAACATTTAAAACCCATAGTTGGTTGTATTTTTCTTGAGGTGTTAAGAAAGAGACATTTTTGTCTTGCTGCTATTTTTTGCTGCAAGACCTGGCTGTTGCTACACGTCACAGTTCCAGGGAGTTCTCTAAAAATATAAAATCTTAAAGAAATGGCCTTAGAGTTCAGCCAACCTTATAAATATCCCAATACAAAGACATGGAACTGAGTGAGGCCCAGAGAAATAAAGCAACGTAAGTGTGACTGGCTGGCTCATTAGAACCCAGTATGGATTAGCATATGAGATTCCTGGATTTATTTGCTCTATCACTTTAGGCCCCTTTTCTTTCCATCTCCAGATTTTATCAGAATGACAAAAGTAATGATGAGAAAATTAAAAGTGGTATAGAAATATTTACATAACATTTTATTTTTACTAAACAACAAACATGATCCAGAACATTCTTTTGGTTTAAACAACCCTCAAAATTTTCAGAAAGAAATGAACCACCATTGGCATAGGTTTTCTTTGTTATTCTGACATTTCTGTTTCTGGAATCTAATGCAAGAGGATTTAGTACCTATTATCTTGCTCTGTGTCACAGTTAGCAACACGCTACTGGGATGAATCTTCAAACCAGGCACAGTTTATGGGAGGAAACAATTTATTTAAGCTACAGATCCAGGGGCAGTCCCCTGAAAGTGACTGGTCCAAGCAGAGAGAAAAACCCATTACCAACACCACACACACAGAACAGGGAACAGGCAGGAGGGCCAAGGAGAGAATTTCTTCTCCTTCATATAGGATTAGGATGGGGTCTTGGAACCCTTCCTCAGACTTAATAGCTTCCTGAGTCTCTGGAATTTCCTTCCTGCACTGCCCACACAGGAAGGGCTATTTACTTCTAGCTTCTTAGAGCTTCTTTATTTCTGCCCCTTACTGAGAGGCTGCCTTCCTGTAAACATCCTCAGAGACCCATCCAAGATAATTAAAAAGATTAAGTTGACAACAAAACCTAACCATCACACTCTGTATGGTGGGCATTGACTGTTCCTGGCAAAAATTTCAAGTAGGAATAGTACCTAATAAATAACACACTTTCTCTATTTGAGATGTTTCTTCATAAATTACCCTGGAAATAGAAATTATGGTAGGAAGAAAAGGCCTTATCTTTATATTTTCCAAGACAAATAAATTTAAACGCCATCTCTACAGATCTGTGAGAATTGTATTTTGAAGGTCTTTTGAACCAGAATGTGTGTATATATATGTGTATATATATATTTTTTTTCTTGGTAGTAGTTATTTCCTTTACTGATTATTCCTTTACCCTTCATGATTCCAACATAAATAATTCAAAGACAGTCCTGATGCAGCTTGATCCACTAAAGAGAAAAGAAATTTGGGTGACTCTCAGAAAGCAGAGAAAAATGCTTATATTTTAAGTCGAATAAATGCTTTCACTAAACATACTTGCAGTTGACAAAATGCTAGATGTTTAGGTGGCAATTATAGTTCTTTGATAAACTGTCAAATCTTGTCACAACACATGTTACAAACAAGGACAGATTTAGATGTCCTTTATGACAGCTTTATGTAGGTTGGGAATGTGTGGCAGTTAATTTCAAACAAGAAACATATTTTTCTTTCCAGCAGTTATCTGCTTGTTTATTAGTAAGGGTTTCTTTGTGGCTTTAATCTTACACATTTCACTCACAGTTCCAGATCATTACTGTAACATTACCTTCCCTCATTTACTTTGTTCATAACAATCATCCACAACACTTTAAGAAAACCATTTCCCACAGAGCTACATTTGGTAGAAATGCTTTAAAGTTTGTTTTGTGATTGCTTACCATTGAAGTTGACTACTGTGTGTGTTTATCAAGGTTTTTGCTAAAATCTGTCATCTTATATAATAGATGTGTAGATAGCAACTAGGTAAATAAGTCTGAATGAGACAAATAGAAAACAGGAGCATTTTTTATGATTTAGAAAGAAGACTTTAATTCTGAATGTTATATTAGACTCCTGAAGTTATTTTTGAAATGCATCTTAGAGTTTCTTTTAAAAGCTTGGTGAATTTAAAAACCATAGTATAAGAAAATAATCTCAGAATAACAATAAGGTTATGATTATAATGACAAAGTGATAATTAAACTCCATTACTTCCAAATTATAAATAAGAAAATATCTCCCTAATATTTATTATGAAATAATATAGAGTATTTTAGAACAGTTTTTGTAATGTAATACTTGCTTTCTAATGCAGAATATGTTTTATGAAAATGATAAAAATACACATTAATTGTGCTAGTTAGGGTTCTATACAAAAAGAGAGCCAATAGAGGGAATTGTAGTAAAAAGGGAATTTAATGGGGTAGGTTATGACAGTTCCAAAATAGCAGTCTTCTGGCCTGAAGGTCAAGGAAACTGGTAGCTGCTTAGTCCTCATGGCTGGATGCCTCAGTAGTCCTAAACCAGCACAGAAGGCTTGAAGTCTTCCTGGGGAGCCATAGGTTTTCAATCCAGATGGAAGGCTGAGGAAACTTGGTTCCAGTGTCAAGGAAGGATTGACAGCTGGACGGATGCAAGTGCAAGTCAAAACAAGCCATGGCAGCCAGGCAGAAGGAAAGAAAAGAGAAGATTCCCTTCTCCTCCAGCTTCCTTAAATCCAACCCCTGTCCTGGAGGATGGCCCACTCTGGGGGAAGGGCTCACTCTGTAGGAGGGAACCTGCTCCTTTAGTTAATCCTTCCTGAAAGCAACCTCAGAGGCCCACCCAAGATTACTGTGGATACTAAACAGGTCAGGTTGACAATAAAACCTAACCATCACATTAATTGTATGTAGATAAAATACAAATTCCATTTATGCTATGTTAATCTCTTTCCAAGATATACTTTCTTCTCTTTCATTGAGAATATTTATTAATCTTGGTAATTTTGTTGAAGTTACTTTCTTGTTGCTGAGACAAAGCATCCAACCAGAAGCAGCTTACTGGAGAAAAGGGTTTATTTCAGCTTGCAGTTTCATTGTGGTGAGGAAAGCATAACAGACCTTATTTCATGTACATTTTCAAATTCACTGGTTAGATGCTTTCCATAGTGTTTTCTATTTAAAAAATATTTTTATTTATTTGCAAGCAGACACACACAGAGAGAGAGAGAGAGAGAGAGAGAGAGAGAGAGAGAGAGAGAGAGAGAGAGAGAGAGAGAGAGAGAGAGAATAGGTGTACCAGGGCACCTGGACACTGTACAGAGTACTGGGAAATTGAACCTGGGCCTTAAGGCTTTGCAAGCAAGTGCCTTTAACCAGTGGCTTCTCCAGCCCCCATAGTATTTTCTTATTGCATTTCATTATTTATAACACCTGTACTATGATTTCCCCCTTTCATTAGAGGGATCATATTTTTATAATTATTCTTTCTTTCTTATTAACTTCACCAGAAATCTATTAATTTTATCAGTATTCCTCCCTAAACCACCTAAAAGTTTGAAATTGTTAAATTGCTTATTCTTTGTTGACCTCAAGATTATTTTTAAAATGATTATTACTTTTAAAATTTTTATTAATTTATTATTATGAGATAGACAGAAAAAGGCAGAGAAAGAAAGAAAGAGAGAGAGAGAGAACAAGAGAGAGAGAGCGCGAGAACGTAAATATAGGCATGCCAGGGCCTCCTGTCACTGCAAACAAACTCTAGACACATGTTCCACTTTGTGCATCTGGCTTTATGTGGGTACTACAGAATCAAACCCAGGCCACCAGGCTTTGCAAGCAAGTGCCTTCAACTGTTGAGCCATCTCTCTAGCCTTAAAATTACTTTATTTGCTTTCATGCCTTCTGAGTTATTTTGCTCTTCCTTTTCTAACTTTTGAGATATATGTTTATTATTTACTAAAATGGGAAGCCATATGCATTCCTTCTATCTACTATTTAAACTGAGGTTTTTTGATGATCCCCCAAAGCCTCATACATGGTAGATGTTGTGATTTGATCCAGATGTCCCCCATCAACTTAAGGTGTTCTGAATGCTTGATCCCCAGCTGATGGCAATTTTGGATTTGGAACCTTGTGGGAGTTGTGTTGTTGGGGGTGGTCTTCCCCTTGCCAGTGTTTGACACACCTTCCCATTGTTGTTTTCCACCTATTATGGTAGAGATGATGTTCACCCTTTGCACATGCCACAGTTTTCCCTGCCATCATGGTGTTTCCCCTCAAGTCTATAAGCCAAAATACCCTTTCCTCCCATCAGCTGCTTCTCGGTCAGGCTCTTTGTGCCAGCAATGAGAGAGCTGATTCCAACACTAGACAAGCGCTCTACCATGAAGCCACACAGTAACCTACCAGTAGAACCAAAGATTGTTTTCATTGCTTTTTGTTCGGTTGCTTGGGTTTTATTGGTTGACTGGTTGGTTAGTGTGTATGTGTATCTGTGTGCAGTGTATGTGCAGGTGTGAACACCCATGTTTATATTGGCCAAGGCCAGAGGAAGGTATTGGGTTTTTACTTACTTACTTACTTAATAATTATTATTTTTCCTTATTTTCCAGAGACAGATTTTCTTCCTGAACCTCTTGCTCCCTGTTTGTGGGTTAGACTGGCTGAACGGGAAGCTTCAGCAATCTTCTGTCACTACCACCCTCAGTGTTGGCATCACAGACGTGCCCAAATTTTCAAGTCGATGTTGGGAATGCACTCAGGTCTTCATGTTTGTTCAGCAAGCTGTCTTACCTGCTGGGTTTTTTGTTTGTCTGTTTTCACTTTTGTTTTGTTTGGTTCTGTGTAAGAGTTATCCGTGAACACAGTTGGAATGCATGCAGTGTATTTCCTCATAAGCGCAGAGCCTGCCACTTGTCCAGCAGACGATGATTGTGGATATATTTAACCCCACAGCTTCTTAGCCAGTGCAATGATTTGATTCAGGTGTCCCCCTGTCGTAGACAGTCACACGCCACTGGGATGAATCTCCAAAGCAGGCACGATTTGGGGAGGAAAGAATTTATTGAAGGAACAGACCCAGGAGAAGTTAAGGAAAGCCCCCCCCCCCCTTTACAGATCCAAGCAGAGAGAGAAACAGCACCTCCAGAAGCCAGCAAGCACATTCCAAACTGGCAAACAAAAAGGAACTCCAGGCTTGAGCTCAGACTGCTTTTTGCATATGTATAGCTGGAATTCCAGACCCACACCAGAAACACCTAGGGCTGAACCCTAGGATCTGGCCAAGGTGACACACCTCCTCCAGCCAGAACTGGCTGGAGACAATTTACAATTTTAATAAACCCTTAATTCTTTTGGGGGACATTATTCAAACTACCACACCCCCATAAACTTAATGTGTTCTGAATGCTTGATCGCCAGCTGATGGCAGTTCTGGAATTGGAACTGTGTTGTTGGGGGTAGACTTATGGGGGTTTTAGCCAGCTTCCCCTTGCCAGTATTTGGCACACCTTCCTGCTTCTGTTTACAGTGCTGTGGTGGAGGTGATGTCTGCATGCTATCATTTTCCCTGCCATCATGGAGCTTCCCCTCCAGTGTGTAAGCCAAAATAAACCCATTCCACCCATCAACTGTTTTTGTCAGTTTCTTTGTCGCAGAAATGAGAAGTGAACTACAGCAGCTACCTTATCTCTGAGTGTATCTCTGTATTGACCTTGGTGAAGCCCCATGTTGAAATGTGGATCAGGTGGTCAGGGAACTTGAATTTGGCTCTGCACAGGGCCTCAATCACACGCTCCCTACACTGCAGCTTGGTGTGATGCATGTGATGACCTGGCCAATATGAACCCTGGCCATCGTGCCTGGGGCTTCCCAAAGGCACTCCGTATACTTGTCTTGAACCTATATTGAGAATAGCAGGGATCAAAAATATGAGCTACTCCTCTTGTCTGACTGAATGGATATATTATGCCTACAAAATTGTACTCTAAATATTTAGGTTTATGCCTATGTATTAATACTACCCTCACTTTTGGTTACAGAAACTTCTCTTTTCAGTGGCAGTGACCATTGGGGTGACTCAAAACTCACCATAGTGCTGAGAAGAAGGGGCAGTAAAATGTTTGCCACTAAGTGAGACATTTCTGTTATAGCCTCCAAGGCTCAAGGGCCATTGAGGAATAGATGGCAGAAAGAATGGAAGAACCAAAAAAGGGGAGGAGTGCTTTTAGCACTGTCTTTCTAATACAAAGTAGTTTTGATATTCATGACCTCACAGTGGCCAATGCTATCTACATAAGATCTGCATAATAGTGATACAGGATTTTGGGGGTTCAGGAGGAGTCCCCAGATTTATGAACCTCAAGTTTGGGTTCTGTCCTAACTTTAATAAAGAATTAATAAAGATGGACTTAGGAAGGATAACTTATGAATTGTTTATTTAGGGAGAAATTTTGGCATTTAAGGGGTTATTGGGATCTAGGAAGTGGAGCACACTGCATAGTTTATAAGGCTTATTAAAAAAAATTGAAACTTTTAGGGAAAAACTGGAGTAAAGCTCCAAGGACATTAGAGGGGAGTTCATAAAGCTCACTTGAGAGAAACTGAAAGAGATTCAAGTAGAGCCACAAGCTTGCGAAGATAAAACTTAGATGTCATTGTAGGGAGACTTAGAAAGAGCACGCATGGCACCTTCAGTGTGCTTTCCTGTGGAGGGAAGTAAGAGAGCAAATGGAGAAAGCTTAAGGAAGAATAGCTGAGGGAAAATATCAAAGCAGGGATCAAGAAATCCAGATGAAAGATCTTAAGGAGGAAAGAGAGTTGTACCTATGGTTACTCTAAGTTTAGAGAACAGCCAACAGACCTAGAGATATTGAAGGCATCCTCATAGTAGATGTGGAGTGTAAGGGATATGCATGTGTGGTTGATTTAGAGAGCAGAGGAAAATTATACATGTAATTAAAGTGAGAAGTTACCCCAAACTATAAAACAGAGGCAAGCAAAAAGTTTAGATTAAGGGGATATTCCTACTATCAGAGAACTACAGATAGGCTACACCTATTAGAATCTGGCCAAAATAGCAATGTGTGTCTCATTTAAGCTATACTGATTTTACTCTGATGGAGATTCTGTTTGTATTTTTCAGAAGGCAGTGAGAGAGCCATGGTCAACCCAAATCCACCAACAAGCCACTGGATGATGGCTGACATCCCGGCAAGAGATGAACCACCCTGGCCTATCGTGAAGGCCCCAAATGAAACCTATGAGAAAGTGGTGTGATAAACAAGAGACCTATCATCACAGCAAGGCAGATAACCCAGGATAGGTCAACAAGACAGACACCAGTGATATCTAACACAACCGAAAGCAGAAGTCCAGAGACACTTAAGATCTCAACAATGAAGCAAACATAAATCTCACCCACCATGACTCAGGAAACTGAGTGGAAGAGGAGGCAGAAAGAATATAAGAGCCATGGTGGGGGAGAATATCCAGAGACATTGCCCCCTCACCAACAACACACAAAGGGGGGAGAACTTGTGCTGTCCATAACCCCCTACCCCATGGACTGATCCAGTAGGCCCAACGAGGTGGATACCCAGTGTTTGGGGACAGGGAGGAGGGAAATGGGTATACCAGCATAATATTTGCTCATACACTGTATCTAATTTTTGTTAATAAAGATATCATTAAAAAAAAAAGAGAGAGTGCTATTCTCTCCCACCCCCACCCTAGGGGCCAAACTCACGTGGATCCAAGCAGCACAAGGTAAAGTTGAGACACACACCGAGGGAGGGGTCACGTTGAAAAAGAGAGGGAGGGACAGGAAGAAGAGAGCCTTCACTGTGTCAGATTCATGCATATGAGGGGAAGATCCGATTGGTTTGTAGATTTGGAGGGTAGAACCCAGAGCGAACTCACCTGGATTAGTCACCCTGGGCCATCCACCTAGGTAGTGTGCTAGACTGTGGGCAGCAGGGGGCCGTGCAGATTAGTTTCTGCCAATCACAAATTCCAGTTCTGCCAAGAAGAGATGGCATGTGGGGTGGCATCTCCTGGTTCTCTCCGGGCCTCCATCTCTAACTGAAACTGCCTAAAAGAAGCTAGCTTTCTCTTCTCCTCCTTCAATACAAGGGAGAAAGTGAGGACATCAAAACAGAAGAGAGACTAGTTGGCAGGAAGAAGGGGTTCAGTGGAGGGGGGGGATTTGGGAGGGAGAAATAAGAGGCTGGTGGGAGATGATGATCATGGTTTATTGTCTATATTTATGGAGGCTGTCAATAAAAAAAATTAAAAAATATGGATATCCCAGGAAACAGTTTCCATGGTCTCTTAGGGCAAACTATACAAGCAGCGCACTGCATCCACCACCGAGGAGACTGCACACCAGGCCCCCATGAGGAAAGCAACCGAGCTGGTTTATTTGGCTGCAGATTTTGTTTGTTTGTTTTTTTGAGGCAGAATTTCACACTGTAGTCCAGGCTGAGCTCAAATTCATGGCAATCATCCAGCCTCAGCCTCATGAGTGCTGGGATTAAAGCCACCCTTGGCTAGCTTTTTTGGGATTGGGATGGGGTGGGGATCATGTCTGCTACTTTGCCCAGGTTGGTCTCAGATTCCTCAGCTCAAGCTCTCCTGAGTGCTGATGAGCAAATCTATAGGTTTATACCGCTGTGTGTGTGTGTGTGTGTGTGTGTGTGTGTGTGTGTGTGTGTTTGGTTTTTCGAGGTAGGGTCTCGCTCTAGTCTAGGCTGACCTGAAATTCACTATGGAGTCTCAGGGTGGCCTTGAACTCACAGCAATCCTCCTACCTCTGCCTCCCTAGTGCTGGGATTAAAGGTGTGTGCCACCACATCCGGTTTATATGTAGCATTTTTGATAGTGTCTTGATAAAGCTATTTTTCTACTTTTGATGACAATTTCTTCTTTGCTTCAGGAGTTTCTATGTTCACTCCCTCCTTCTTTCTCTTCCTTCCTTCCATCCATCTGTCTTTATCAGGGTCTAATTTGTAGGCCAGGCTGCCCTGGAACTGATGATCCTCCTGCGTATGTCTCTCAAACTATGGGATTACAGGACTGTATCAGTGGGGCAGTTCACCCTCATTCTTGAGTGACATTTTTGCTTAAACCATCACTTGTATTTTCAGTCCAGTGAAACTATCACTTCCTCTCTATTTGGATTTCATTATTTCTACTTGGAATGCAGCCTCCTTTGGGATTGCTCCTTTGAAGACAGTGCATTTTTAAAAATCGTTCTTAGTTGCTTTTTGAGATTTGTTTGAAATTCACTTGGTTCTTCAGTCTGTGGATTAGTGTTTTCCTTCAGGCATGGGAAAGTTCTCATGATTTATGTCTTCAAATATTGCCTCCGTCTTCCTTCTACTGAAACTAATGAAACATGATTTACCTCTTATTTTGTTTTTGATGTTTTTTTTTTTCTCCCCTCCTTTTGTCCTCTTTGTAAATCTTTCTGGGCTACAGGACACATCCTTTTCTCTGACCTGTTTCAGTTTGCTCTCTCTCACCCGTGTCTACTATACAGTCTCCAGTCTATTGAAGTTTTACTTTTAGTCACTGCAGTTTGGGGAGACATTTTACTGAGTCCTTTTTTAGTTCTGCTGGAGGACGTTTTAGAGTCATTGTTCTCAGCATTATCTCCCAACTTGTTCTTGCTTGACACTATTTTTAAAAAATCACAGTATAATAGATATGCCTGATAATTCCATTTGGAAACTTTTAGAATCTGTCTCTCCAATTTATTGCTAGTGCTCATGATGAGGTTCCCCCCTTTTAACATTTGTTTATCTCCAAGTGTGGCTGTCATGCTAAGTTATTTGAAGAAATTCTTTGAAGGCTAAAATGAACATTTCTTCTCGAAAGAAATTGCTTTTGGCTCTTGCCTGACTTGCTATCATGTTAATCTGAGACCATCTTTCACCTGCACAGCGCTCTGATTTCCCAAGAGCCCAAGTGATAGACTCCCAGATGGCAGAAAGATGCCACAATGGCCCAAGGTCACAACTTCCCAGAAAGCCCCTCTTTCCTCCCCAGCATCATTTTCATTTACTCCCTCTTGTGCTCACAAGTCAATGCTCTCTTCTAGGGACGAAGGAGGCAGGTTTCTCTCTGGCTCACCATTTATCTGAAGACAGAGAGCTCTTGGGACCTAATTTAATGAATAGAAAGTCTCCTTCTAGACTCCTGGTCCTGGGCAGGCCCTGGATCTTAACTTTCATCTTCCTTGGCCAATGACATCTTTAAATATTAAACCTGAAATTATAGCTGATCTATGAAAAATGTAGGGTAAGTCTATATTCAGATCCCCTTTTCTGAATGGGGGGGCACAGCAAGCAGAGAACACTTGTGCCCTGGGGAGAAGCCATCTTAGGAAGTGATTGGTAGCCAAGCCCTGCCATGGTGGGTAATGAACATATTAGAGTGGATGAACCTATGAGTTTTTGAATGAAGTAGTCTGAGAAACCATCAGAAAATATCTTATTATGCGACACAGTGAGGGACTTGTTTTTAAGAATTATGGCATGATGATAATAAAGTATATAAAGTTCCAAGTTAATCTTTCTGTCTGATAGCACCTTGGAAATTAGGATGACACTTGGGTTTATACTATCCTACAGCCAGTGATGACAGGTACTAAATGCATATAATGGATGTACATTCTATATATACCTTCTAGAAATTCTTCTTTAAGAATGTTATTTGTGATTATTGTTGACTCTAGCAGTTTACTTCGCCAACAGTCACTTTTGGTGTAAATACATTCTGCTTCATATCCTTATATGTTAATTTAGTTCTTATCAATTCACTTCATGAGCTCTTGTTTCAAATACACTACAATGAAAAACATGAAATAGCTTATTAGTGTCAATCTGTTTTATTCCTTTTTTAGACATACGTACAAAAAGAGGATTCGGAAGCCCAGTGTGGTGGTGCACATCTTTAATCTCAGCACTCGGGAGGCAGAGGTAGGAGGTTCATTGTGAGTTCGAGGCCACCCTGAGACTACATAGTGAATTCCAGGTCAGCCTGGGCTAGAGTGAGACTCTACCTCCGAAAAAGAGAGGGTTTACTAGTGCCTAATTAATTTTATAACCATAAGCTAATATTTTATTGTTTGAAAATTATGTATTTTAAAGCAATATTTCATTTTCACTAACAAACTGCTTTTTCAGTTTAGTGCCTAGAAAAATGATGACAAGTGGTATTTCTAAGTATGAATAGTACATAGTTGATTTCTTTCTGATTCATCTGCCTACAGAGGGACAGTTACAAACTGTGATCTACACATAAACTAATCAGACCAAGGGGCTCAAATCCTGGCTCAGTAGCTTGATATCTACATGACTCTGAGCCCATTACTTCACACAATTTTGCTGCAAATACCTCATCTGTAAAATAGATAATAAGAATATTAGCAATCTATTAAGACTTCAAGGATGAAATAAAGTAAAATAAATGTAAATTACTGGAAACCTTATATATTTACCTGCATGTGTCATATACTAGATGAATGTACTTTGTTAAATACAGGCTACAAATAGGTATTAACAATTTCAAAAAGTATCATCAGAGTGTTGGTCTATGTGGGGACCACTGAAGGCTCTGCTTTCCTTCCCAACACCTTTCCCTAGAGGGACAAACAATCACACCACAGTACGACAGGCCAGCACACGGCTCAACTGTCAGCTTTGAACTAGGTCAGTTTTCACCCATGAATCCCCTCAGTCAGGCAATAGCAGGAAAAGCACCGTTCAGTCACGCCCTGAAAGACTAGGTGATGGTTAAACTGGAACTGATCAAGAGGATGGTCCTCTACGAATTGGAAGTAGGACAGTGTTGTGTGAAGAGCATCAATGCACTGACCATGAGGTATGGTGTGAGAAGAAGATGGGCCTTTGTATGGATGCTATGCTCCAGGTGAGTATGGAGGCTAGTTCTGCAGGTGGGCACAATATTACTTCCTTCATGGTTTGAGGTGTGCTTCTATTGACTTGGTTGTCTGAATTCACCTCCACACAAGGCAACTTTAGTGAAAGTTTCATCCTAATGCTATGTGGAAAATTGTTAGCTAACTTCACAAGACTGTTATCTCCTGTTCCTCAGTCAAGGATATTTTGATCTTTTTAAAGTACTGATCACAAGCTCTTTAAAACATTTTAATGCTCAATTCTTACAGCCATCTATTGTCTTAATTTTATATGGTTATTGGAAAAGATGATCTTCCTGTGATGAGATTCTATAGTAATAAACTGTTCCTCACAGCAAAACATCCCTGAAGCTTTTTGAACAAGAACATAAATGCTTGCTTATTATACCACTTGCAGAGGAAATTTCTTAGACCCCTTTGATGATTTTCTTTTTGGAAAAAATCATTTGGAAGATTCTCTTCTGTCTTGTTTCTTTGCTAAAATGTAATCTCATTCTTGCTTGCTCACTCCTAGTTGAAAATGGAGAGCAGCTGTTATCATTCTTAGTGTAGGGAGAACCATTATTAAAAATATCTCTGCTGAATCATCTCACACTGTCATCATATTTCTAAATATTTTGATCAATTTTCCTGTTTAGAAATCTCTTTTAAGTGAGTCTTAATAATCCTCTGACCAGGTTAACGCTGTCCTGAATGGACTACCTCACAGGTCTAGTGCTTAACTACTAATTATAAGCCCCAGAATCATACTTGCTTTATAAGAAATGTAAAACCATTTTAATGGAAGCTCCAAACATTTATTTGTGCCCCACGTAAATTAAAGAGTTTTGAAAATAGAGATCCTGATACACACACAGATATTATTGAATTTTTTTTCTGATTTAATAACTTCTCAATAGCTGTTGAAGAAGAACACTACTATATACCAGGAATATTTGGAGTTAAATACCATTCATTACACATTAAAAGGAACACACTCATGGTACAAAAAGAGTGAAGAGAATATATTTCAATGACCAATTGAGTATTTCTTTTAAGAAACCAGCATGTGTGAAGTAAACAGCTCTTCAATTGAACTCTTAGATCACACCAGTGATATACATTTTGTTTCTCCACAGTAAAAGTGGTTTGGGTTTGTTTGAACTGTTTGGTCTCACCAATATTATGCTCTCAGTTTTTCTATTTTAAAAAGGGGTTTTGTGGGTAGGGTTGCTCTGAAGTCTTCATTGGTCATTGTTAAGTAAAATTGGTAGAATTATGATATGGAAATGGAGCCAAATTTGACAAGATAACAATGAAATTTATGATCACCAGGGTTATTGAACTAGCCTCTCATATTGTTTTTGAATTTATAGTTCAGTCCAAACTGTGATATACATTTTCTTATTTTAACTTGTTGTCTGCATGATAGGTTTCTGATATTGTTTTGCTGGGTGACAGAATTTTACCTGCTTCTATACTTGTGTCTTTAAAGAGCTTCGATCACTTTTTAAAACATTGCCAAGATGATATTCATGAACTCTTTCTTTTCATATTTACTCTCTTGTTAGTGAAATCTTTGTTTATTTTTCTTGCAGAGGTTTAGATAATGTCCAACCACTGACAGCTATTGATAATTTCTTTAGGACTCAAAATAAGAACAAAAAATAGTGAAATTTACACTCTAAAATGTTCATATGTTTGATATGTTCACTTTATTATTTCTACCCTATAACTTAGTTACAAATCACTGAGATCCAACACGTGCAAGCACTGGATGGGATTTCATGAATATTTAGTGCTTTTTTCTATTTCTACGCCTGTGAAGTTTCATAAATCAGCACTGCTTTTTCTTCTTGCCACATAGCTATGATTTCTGTGCTGTCTGTTTAGAGTTCTAAGGGATGAGTTTCACACAATTTTCATATAAAAATAATTCCTGGTAGATAGAAAGAAACTATGTTGGTTCAATGCTATAGGTCATGATTTAAGTAAAACAGAAAAGGAAAATACATATTAAAGTTCTCTTTTAACTCCATTACTATATGTTGTTTAGAGTCTAGTAAACAGTGAGATCTTCAGATGCCATTTCCAAGTTCATGATTGAAAATCCAAAATATTATCATAAATTTTCTGTTTGAAAGCTCCAGTGTTGATTTTTTTTATACATTATAACTATAAACACTGACAGCCATTTTACTGGGTGGTTACCTGCTCTAAACCAGGAATTCTTAGTGTGGTCTATCATCAATATGTATTGCTGGAAATACATATTTCCAGATCCAACTACAGGACAATGTTTATCTCTCACTAGCATTTAACCAATGATTCTCAATCTTGGCTGCACATTAGTCAAACCTGAGGAAGTTTAAAAGATTCCTCAGCCTAAATCCCAGAAATTTTGATGTGATTGATTCTGGGTCACCTTAGTAATAACCCTAACCCCAACTGTAATGTTAAGCTTAACAGATTTCCAAGCTAATGTTTGGTGTTTCTGAGAACACAGCACATTTCGAGATTAGAAGTGTCATATTTACAGTTTCTTATAATAAATATAGATTTTATGCATAGCTTGAAAAAGTCATCATCTTCAAATGTTGATCTCTTTCAATTTATACAATTTTACTAATCCCCCAAGTAAAGCAGGGACTGATGTGTCCAGGCAAGCTTTGGTGTGGATGTCTGAGCCTGCTTCACTTATCAGCAGAAATAGGACTTCTTTGAATGCCTGCAGGAACTTCCTCTTACCACATGAAGAACAAAAAGACAGGGAGACTTAGGACAGCAGAGTGAGTAAGTCGATTTTTTTCTGTTCCTAGGAAACCTGGATGGTCATTTTAGCTTGGTTTGGCTCCTCAACTGCCAGTATTAGTAGCAAACATTTATTATTTACTAAAAGACAGAATACAGGAAAGGAAATGGCAGGCACAGGGAGGGAAAGTCATTTTCCCTGGGCTCACATAGCTAGTGTGTTATAAAGACTGGATTTGAACCTAGTCTGGTTCATGTCTTCATGGCCTTCTAGAATTCCACTTTAACTAGAGATGGCAATATAGATTAGTAGGTACAAATAAGAGATATAGAGACAGATTGGAATCTGCTCTTGCACAAGCAATGCAAACTTATAACTCACTTGATTTTTCTGAGGTTTAATGATTCCATCTGAAAAACAGGGTCAACAGTGATATCTGCTTCTCAGGGTTACTATGAGGCTGTTAAGTGAAGTATTGGTTTTATGCCTAGATTGCAAAAGTCTTCAGGAGATGGCAGCTCACCAACTTCCCCGTCCCACAGTGCCACATAAAATTACTGGCCTGAGAGTCAGAATGCTTCACTCTAGTCTCCATGGTTTTTCTTTTTTAAGTACTAGGTAATTTTCAAGCATGTCACTCACCCTCTTAAGTCTTCAGCTATCTTATATGTAAATTTAGATGCTATATTATGTGATAGCAACGGTTTCTTCTCACTCTAATATTGTGTGATTCTGGATATTACAAAATAGCAACAAGGATATATTTATATATGTAAACTGTACATATACTGGGAACTGCAATTCTCACCCACCAGTTCATCTTTTTGGTTCCAACAATTTCTTCCTTATTCTGGTCTCATCTGTCAAAATGAAGAAGTAGAATGCTGTGATTTCTAACTTTTTAGGATTCTATTAATCTTTCTTTTTGTTAACAACCATTTTCCAAAAGTATGAAAGCCCCTGTGCCTAGCAACCCCTCATGTATTAGTCTGTACTCTATCACTATAAAAAAGATGTGATGCTAAGTATTTTATAAATAAAAGTGAGTTTATTTGGCTAACAGTTATGGAAACTAAAAAAAAGTCCACAGGATATGCTAGCTCGAGCCAGGGCTTACCTGTCTGCATCATCATAATGAAGAATTCTTTTCAAATATTTTTATGTATTTGCAAGCAGGAAGAAGAGAGAGAGAGAAAGAGAAAGAGAGAGAGAGAGAGAGAGAGAGAGAGAGAGAGAGAGAGAGAGAGAGAGAGAGAGAGAGAGAGATGCCAGGGTCTCTTTTTATTGAAATCAGATTCTAGATGGTGCATGCCCTACTTTGTGCATCTGGCTCTCAGCATGTACTGGGGAATTGAACCCTGGGCCATCAGGCATTGCAAACAAGTGCCTTTACCTGCTGAGCCATCTCCCCAGCCCATGTACTTTTTTTCTTTTTTCTTTTTGAAGCAGGGTGTCACTCTAGCCCAGGCTTGCATTGAATGCCCAGTAATTCTCCCACTTCAGCTTCCCAAGTGCTGGGATTAAAGGTGTGTGCCACCATACATGGACCTAATGGGACTTTTTGGGAAGGTGATCTCACAATATTAAAAGGAAGCCCCCCTCCACCCACCACAATGCTAAGGATGTAAACCGTGGCTTCACACATGCTAGGTAAGCGCTCCACACCCAAGTTAATTTCCAGTCAAGACTTGCTCTTCTTAGAACAACCTTCAGCATCCCAGAGAAGTCTCATAAGCCCTTCCAATGACAATATATTCCTGATGATGTAATGGCCTTTCACTACACTTCTTAAAGGTTCCACATTGGCTTGGAGCATTGCCACACTGAGGATGAAAATTCCAACATATCCAACCCACAGCACTTCAGCTATTCTCTACTCTCCCCTTCAAATTGATTTCACCTCTTTTTAGCGAGGAGTGCTGTGTGTGTGTGTGCAGATAGATGCATGTACCCATGCTCTTGTGTGCAGAGGCCAGAGGATGACATCCAGTACCCTCTTGTGTTGCTCTTCCACCCTGTTTTCTTGAGAGGGATCTCTCACTCAGCATGGCACTCTCCATTTCTCCACAAGTTTGTCTATTCGGTAAGTTCCATTGAGCTTCATGGATCCTTTCGTCTCTACTGCACTCAGGGCTGAAGTTACGGTTCAGTGAGTTGCATTGAGCTTCAGAGATCCTCTTGTCTCTACTTACAGGCATGTGAAGAAATGTCCAACTTTTTATGTGGGTGCTGGATTAAACTCAGGTTATCATGCACAGCAAATCCTCTTCCATACTGAGCCATCTCTCAAGCCCCTTCTTTTGTCTTTTATCACCAAGTCTTTTATTGCCAGTGTATGATATCTATCAAATCTTGATGCCTGGATATAGCTTTCATTACACAAATAAGGGAAATATTTCTCTAGTCTAAGGAAAAGTTTAATTGACAGAAATTTCACGAAATACTATGAAAACTTCTGATATTTGATAACATCTGTATAGATTCAAATAGGACAGCATGTCCCATGTAGCACAGAATTGTTCACATTATAATCTTTTATATAAAATCTCCAATGTAGTTAGCCTTTGACCTCTAGAAATCAGAACTGGAGGTCAAGACTCACAGGTTAAAGTTTTGTTCAAAACGTGCAGCCACATGGCAGCTTGGGTGAGACGAAAGGGAGGTGAGTTGGAAAACAAGGAGCCAAGATGGTGCATGACAGCTACTTGGTCGGTGAACATGTCCAGTCTACCAGGAACCTTTCACCTTTGAATACCCCACCAGAGGGAAAGAAGTCTGCATCCTCTTTCTGATCAAAATGCACTACACAAGGGTGAAGCAAGATGGTTTCAGAAAATCAAACTCTCACAAAAGGTGCAACAGACCAGGCTGCCACAGAATCAGTCACCAGGACATTGAGGACAAGCAAGGATCCCAGGGACTAGGAAACAGGTGAGACCAAGAGACAATGGGGAAGTGCGCAGTTGTGTCCTGTAATGTACAAAGTCATTATTTCATGGTACGCAACGAAATTGAATGTGTCTCCAATTGCTAGGCCCTATCATCAATCAAAGAGCAGCTACTAGGTGGAAAATTTATTAATAGATGCCATTCTATTGTTCTACTCACAATAATCCTTAGGAGCCGTGATTTTCAAACTTAAACATGGAGGGGGATCATTTGACGGAAAACTTATTAACTATTCTAGTTTAATTCAATAAAGCCAGGACATTCAAAGCGTAGATGATAATGAGAAGCCTCAGCATCATTTGAGAACTTCAGAAGCTTGGGCTTGACAGGCTACTAAAATAATATCTTTAAATATGTTTGTTTATTATATACATATTTTTATTTCTTGTGGAGTTGAAGATTAAATCAGCATGTTGAGTATGCTGAGCAAGTGCTTTACCAGCATAAAATCTTTGTTTTCAAACGATCCCTAATTGATTTATGCACACTTTAAGTTTGAGAAGCATTGCTTTGCTCGAAGAGTACATCTCAATCTACCTGTAATGAATCACAGCTTTATTTTTAAATTTCAAATATATTGTAAGACAGTACTTTTGTACAATACAATAAATAAAAGTGAATTATTTGGTGTAGGAAGATGGCTTAATGAATAAAGGCGTTTGCTTGCAAAGCCTAATGGCGTGGGTTCAATTCCCCAGCACCCACATAAGCCAGATTGACAAAGTGGTACATGTATCTGAAGTTAGTTTGTAGTGGAAGCAGGCAGGCTCTGTTGCACCCATACACATACAAATACTCCCTCTTTCACTAAATAAATGAATTTTTAAAGACTATCTTAAAAAGGCATAAAATCAAAATAAAATGATGCTATTAGTTGATACAATGGATATAAAATTATTTTGATTAAACTTCTCTAAAATCCTTTCTAAATTTTTATTACTAATTCTGATACTGGTCATATACTGGCAGCAAAGAGCTTATAGATTTATACTGGCTCTTAGAAAATACTCTTTGTAGTATTAGTCTAGAAAAGCAAGTGTGACAATTTTATTTTTGTAAGTTAGAAATACTTTAACAAAATAAGTATAACATGACATCTATAATACAGCAATATTATAGTGAAAATTGCTTTCCTTGATTTAAAGGAAATGTTTTTCCTTACAATATATTATAAGATTGAAATGTAAATTATAACTTCTCAACTTTATGCCCATTATTTCCCCTCCTTTATTCTTTCTTCTCATCTTAGAGTATTTCATTAAAATGGTAGGTCTGGCCAGCTTCAGGTAACTCTGACAGGTCTCTCCATGGTTGAAATGCAAGTAGATATTAAATCCCCCATGCATTAACTTTAGTGGGAGTGAGTTAGTTGTTCAGATTCTTTCCTGATAACAGCTATTAATGCAAAAGAAGAGGAAAGCTGAGGAGGGGGATGGGCTTGATAAACTCACAAGAGCAGAGGAGATGACAAGGATACTGATGTGGGATACATGTCTGGTCACAGAGCACCACAGAGTTACTCATGATTTTAATGAAAGAGTCATTGTCCAAGTAAAAATCTATCCAAAACACTAATGATTAAGAAAAGTCATGCAAGATAATTGTATTGTAAAACATCTATAAGGCTTTCAGCCTCATGGATCATGAAGAAGAAAGAATATCTTGCTTTGAAGATAAGATAAAGGACTTAGAAAATTCAGTCAATGACCAGGTTGAATTAATATGGAGGCATGGATAGATCACTTGAGATCTATGGGACACTGTGAATAGACCAAGTCTGTGTCTCATGACCCCAGAAGAATTTCAAGGTCACGTCATTTCCAATAAAATATATCATAATATTTCCTAAATCTAGGGGAAGAATCCCATCCAGGTATAGGAAGCACTGAGAACACTAAAGATATAAGACCTTTAAAAATCTGCTCACATTGTATTATGGTTAAAACACTAAATATATAAAACAAAGAAAGCATATTGAAAGCTTCAAAAGAGAAACATCAAGTCACATATAAAGGCAGGCCTACAAGAATAATCGATTTCTTTTTCACCAGAAACTTTGAAAGCCAGGGGCACTTGGAGTATTGTATTTCAAGCTTTGAAAGCTAACTACCAACCCAGACTATTATACATACAGAAGACATTGCTCATAATGGAAGAAAAAAAGAAAACTTTTCCATGATAAAATCAGGTTAAAGGAATTCATGACCACTAAGTAAGATCTATAGAAGATATTTGAGGGATGCTTTCAGAATAAAGTGAAAAAAGAACATACTCTTGAGTCTATTTAAAATCATGAACCATGCTAAAATAGTAGTTAAGCAAATGAGGAACATAAAATACCAATTACTACAACACCAACAAAATGATAGGAATTAATATATATTTCATTCATTATTCTGAACATTGTCTCAATTTACCAAACAAAAAGACACAGACTAGCATGTTGAATTAAAAAAAAATGATCCATCTCTCTGTTGCTTCCAATAAATGTACCTCACCATCAAAGACAAATTCTATGTAAGGTTTTAAGGCTAAAAAAATATTTGAAGTAAGTGGAACTAGGAAGCAAGTAATATATAAAAAATATACTTCAAATAAAAAACTAGTTAGAGGAGATAAGGAAGGTCATTCCATACTGATTAAGAACTTTTAAGAGGACATTACAATTCTATACATATATATGTCAAACATATACATGTCAACCATAAATATACCCAATATCATAAAACAGATAACAATAGATGTAAAGTGGCAGATTAACCACAACACAATAATAGTGGGTGAATCTAATATCTCATAAAATAGACTTCTAAGAAAATAAGAAAGATAATTTCATACTTCACATATTAAACTAGGTATTTATATATAACTATTTATGTATATTATATGTATTTAGATTTACTTCTAAGTATGTATATATGTATATATGAAGATGTATATGTATTACAGGCCATTGCCAAAGCTTTTGAATGCTCACCAGAATGAGATGGTAAGACCCTATTGCTGAAGACCACATAATGCTTGGGCTGAAGGTCACTGAGAAATCAAGCTGGAGCTGAGCTGGAAACCTCCTCCCTGTTAACCAGCTGACAGAAAGCTGGAAAAAATTATGGCTGCATGCAGCCTTATGGGAGAGAGAAGTCATCAACGGTGGTGAACAGCAGTGGACCTTGAAAGCCTTAAGACTGATCACCCCGGCCAAATGTGTCAACTGGAGCAATAGTGGGGCAAACCAATTGCTCTCTGATTAGACTGGAGGCCCACTCCACAGAAGAGGAAGCATGCCTGGTACTGAAAAGATCTAGTAAAAACCCTATACTGGGGGAGGTCATGAGCCCTAGGGAAGTAACACCTGCTGTTGTCTGGCTAAATTCATATATTATGTCAACCAAACTGCTTTACAGGCACTTTTTAAAAAATGAGCATATCCAATAATAATGGTACTGTTCCACCACGACTCAGGGAACTATGCGGAAGAGGGGGCAGAAAGATTGTAAGAGCCGTGGTGGGGGAGACTATCCAGAGGCATGACACCCTTTCAGTATCAACACACTAGGGCTGGGAGAACCTGGCTGAATACTAGGCTATCTGGGGTCCCCTGTCACAAGGACTGATCCAGATGGCCCACGGAGGAGGATATCCAGCTAATTGGGGATGGGGAGGGGGGCATTAGGGAATTGGGGATAACAACTCATTGTTTGCCCACTAAATAATGTAACTCATTATGGACAATAAATATATATTTAAGACAAAAAAAAAGAATCCATTCCCACAAAAAAATGATACTCTTCTTGCTTGAGAGGCTTCTCTTTTTCAGATGGTGGTGACCACTGGGATAACTCAAAAGACACCATAGTGCTGAGAGGAAATGACAGTGGAGCGTTCTGCACTAGGGCATCTCTATCACACTACCTGAGACTCAGGGTCTATTGAGGAAGAGGTGGAGAAAGACTGCAAGAGCCAAAGGAAGGGTAGGACTGTTTACAATGCAAACTTCCAGACACAAAATGGCTGTGATATTCATGATTTCACAGTGCCTGATAATAACTACACATAATGGGTGGAAAAGATGATTACACCAAACAATACAGAGACTAATAGAGAGGGGGAAGAAATATGGTGGAGGAGGGAGGGAATCATAATGGGTTATAGTCTATAATTATAGAAGCTATACATGGAGATAGCAGAGATCACTGATACAAAATGCAGTCTGTTGCCATGAGAAGGCTGAACACACTTCCTTCTGGGAGAGATCAACAGACAAAGAAATCATCACTGGTGCAATAGAGGTGCCAAAACCTGGCGGGGTGTGTGTGGGGTGGGTATTCAACAGCTTTTAAACTGGCCAAGAAATCCATCACTGACAAGGAATCCTTAACTGGAATTGGGACTCAGGGCAAAATCCTACAGGAACCAAAAACTGGGGCTCCAAAAAGAAATCCCCATTACCAGAGAACTACAGAGAGGATAATCTCAATAGAATTTTGCCAAATTAGAAATGTGTGTCTCATTTAACCTATACTGATCTCACTCTCTGATCGAGATTCTGTTTGTAGTTTTCAGAAGGCAGAGAGAGAGAGCTCTGGTCCAATTCCACTGATGAATCCCAGGCCCAAGGCTAATATCCCAGCAAGAGATGAAGCACCCCAGGCCCTTTGTGTAGTCCCCAAGTGAAACACTTGAGACAGTGGGGCAAGAAAGAGACCTAAAACCACAGCCAATCAGTCATCTCAGGATAAGTCAGTGAAACAGACACCAACGACTTCCAACACAGCTTAAAGTAGAAGCACAGAGACTCTTAAGGTCACAACAACAACAATGAAACAGATTTAAAATTTACCCTCCATGACTCAGGGAACTGAGTGGAAGAGGGTGTGGAAAGATTGTAAGAGCCATGTTGGGAGAGATTACCCAGAGACATTAACCCCCTCAGCTATAATCCATAAAGGTTGGGGGGGGGGCAACCTTGTTGCCTCCTGTGCTATCCATAACCCCTTCCACATGGATAGATCCAATGTGCCCACCGAGGAGGATACCCAGTGTATTGCAGACAGGGGGGAGGAAAAAGGGACTATAAACCCAATATTTACTCAATCAATGTATCTAATTTTGGGCAATAAAGATAAAATAAGAAAAACTAAAAAGTAAAAAGAAGATATATGTGTTCACAGTACATATATATGGTATCTATACATAAAGAACACACATATAAACACATGTATCTTTGAAAGATAGTTGTATGACAAGCATATTTTTCATCTTCTTTCACAGATTTATTTCACAATTGAAATAAATAATTCCATTAAATGCATAATGTTGAAATTAGAAGCCTAACTTGTCTGTCAGGGAAAATAATCATAACTACAAAGAGAAAATAAGTTATTTCAGAGTTATTTTATATTTTATCTTTAAACTTTATCCCCAATGGACTTTCCCATACTTAAAAAAAATCTTACATATAACCATATGGAATTCTCTGCTTTATTTAACAATCAAGTTAACTATTACAATGCAATATAAAAGATCAAAACACAAACTTTATAAGGATCCATGGAGAAATTTCTCTTCTGACAATGTCTTAGGAACACCAAGCTTCTCCTAAGCAGCTCATTTAAAATATATATATATATATTTTTTTTTTTCTTAATACTGCTACTTACTAATAGTAAAACATAAATGATTTGTTCCTGTTTCATGGATATCACTTTCTAATTTTCAATGTAGAAACAAATATTTTACCCATTTTATGGAGTTATTCTGTAGAATAAGTGAGGTAATCTGTCCTAAGTACTCAAACAGTGCTTGTAACATATTATTTCATAAACATAAGATTTTATTATGCTTATTACTGATTTTTCTTATTATGGAATTGGTGATTGTTTTTACTACCCTTTTTGTCTTATTGCCTTTTCTCTAGGAGCTCCAGGATTGTAGTTGCTTCTTGTAGTAACTCTTCACTGTTCTTTTTCCTCCTCTCTGATTCCCAATTCATCAACAAGTTACTCTTCATCCTGGTATTTTGCATGTGTCTCTACAGGCTTCCTCAAAGCTTCATGTGGAATAAAGTGGTGTAGCAATCATCTCTCAGTCTCATAAAAGTGGACAAGTTGTCTTGAAGATATTCTGAAACTTGGGCTAGCTTCAATCTAGTTTCCTGAAACTAGCACTTAAAAGGCAGGTGGGATTACTGTACCCCTAATGACTGAAGTCATTTCTCAAAGTTGTATTGCTGGAATGGATGGTAGAGTCAATCACAATGTCATCTTAGCATCTCCCAAACAGAAAAATATCTTAATTATATTGGTATTCCCCATCTATAGCACTATTTATGACATCTAATGAAATTCAAGAAGGACTGATGAATGAGCAAGCAGTGTTTGCTGGTGTACCACATTATCATTTGTCAGTTTGACCAAACAAAGGAAACTCAGTTTTAAGTATAGACTTCACCCATGTGGGTCTGTGGATTACTTGGGAGGTCAATGTACACTAACACCCTGGTTTATCCATGGAGCTGGGTGAAGAGAGTCTTGGGACAGTGGTGAGCTGACGAGCATAACTGCCCAGGAGACCATTGCAGTGAACAGCTCGTTTATTAGTTTGGGGAGGGTGTTTTTATGCAGGAGGGAAAGGAAAGGCAGGGGGATAAGCAGCAAGTGGATTGGAGGGGGCAGAGTGGCCTGTGGATGTCTCATGAAAGGATTGGCAGGGGCCAGCTGCATAGATAAGCTAGAAGGACTTTCTCATTGCCTGGGCCTTGTTATTACCTTGTAGCTGAATTATGTGAACTCCATTAAACTGAGGCCTTGAATTGCCTGGACTTATCAGGGTTTGCTGGGACCTGCCAGGTGCCTGTAGGTTGGGGAGGGAAAGAGTCAGCCGAACTTTTGCCCATCTCAGGATGAGATTATTGGGGTTTCAGGCCAGTCTCAACTTTTCTATAACCCTATGTCCTCTGTGCCTCTCAGCAGGGTCCCACATACCCACATGAAACTTTTATTTTCCAGAAATAAGACTCCATTAAGCCAAACTTTGGGAAGGTTCTTGTGCCTTATTCCCTGCCTTGTTCACTTTGCTTAGTCTGTGCTCTAACATTATCAAATCACCAGAAGGCCTCTGAAACCAACCTGCTTTCTCTGGCATATTTGTCTTTGAACATGCTGATTCTGCTGTTGAGTAAAGTGTTTATGCTTTAAATCAGGACCTATGGCCCTGCCTCTCTTTAGGGAGATTTCTTTGCTGCTGACTACACGAGGAAGAGCCAGATATGTCACCATTTACCACCCCGCCATTTCTAGTATGTATCCTCATAGTAATTATCTTATCTATTGTTTTCTTTTTCTCTTTTTCCCTCTTAAACTTGGTGCCCAGATAATGTGTAATGGAGCACAAGCATAGGTTTTACAATTAGATCAAACTGGGTTAGGTCCTTGCTTGGCCAC